>JAOTRO020022343.1:0-15595 GCA_028566515.2 Pyracantha coccinea | reverse complement strand
GCGGGAGAGGGAGAGAGAGAGAGGGAGAGGGAGAGAGAGAGAGGGAGGGAGTGTGTGTGTGTGTGTGTGTGTGTGTGTGTGTGTGTGTGTGTGTTTAGGTTTGTGTGGTCCTCACACATCCAACACACCAACCTTCTAACCAAACCACACCAAAAGTGATTCCAAATTTAAATAGGGTTAATAAATTAGAACCGTAGAATTTCTTAAGTTTCAAAATTCAACAATCGAACCAACGCTCAGGGGAAACTTCGTCCTTTCACATCTGTCAATAAATAAATCCGGAACGGGCTGTGACACATTCACTCCAAAAATAAAACCTACAAGAAAATGAAAACCAAATCAATAAAAGGAAAATAAATTATATGAATCTACTCATTCACTCCAAAAGAAATACAAATTAAAAGCAACCATGAGCTAGTACTCACAAAATGTTTCAACACTAAGTCAATAAAAATGTACCTTCATGTGGTCTTTTACACATAGGCTAGTACTCACAATAGGTTTCAGCACTACGTCATTTTGATCCTTATCCCACCTATAAAACATGTAACATTAATTGAAGAAAGCATACATAGTAGATATTGTTTAAAGAATGATAAGGAAAACATGACGTACCTATCCATCACAACCATGAGAAAAATGACTACTACAACTACGTTGTTGAGCCTCCTCCACTATCTTAAAGTTTGAAGGTTCACGCTTTGTAGGGCTAGGCTTTACAGAGCTTGATATGGTAAACAAAATGATCATCGAATAGAGGAGCTTGTTCTTCCCAATGAGCATGGGGAATTAGCTGGATACCTTAGTAGTAATAAGGCTTAAGCCACATTCTGTTGACTGGGTCTGTTAGCATGCCATCCCTGACTAATGTCAAGTGATAGTAACTGCTTCCATGGGCTTCCCTGATTACACAGGGTCATTCCCACTATGGGGCAAACTTGGAAGGCCCGAAAATTTGTCTCCTCGTGTGCTCAGCTGTCCTTAGTATGAGATTTTTTTTTTGATGCTTCGTGGCTTGACTGTTCTGTTATAGGCTTTGGCAACTTATTGACACTGTTCTTCTTGCATCTTCTATCCTTCTTTCCTCTAACACCTCAAGGTCCTTCCATCACCAATCTGTGCAAGTTGTAGCATCTCATTCCACATCGTTAATTGTTGAAACCCTTGTCGTATGAACCATCATCTCAATAGAGGCAATGGCTCCAGATCCGTACACTAGATAATAAGGGAAGAATCTCGTAGCATTCCTTAGAGAGGTGCGGTAGGCCCACAGAATGTCTAGAAGATGTACACTCTAGCCCCCTATGTAGTTGTACACCATCTTGCTTAAGATATTCGATAGTGTCTTGTTTGTAGCTTCGGCTTGACCATTTCCCTAGGGGTAGTATGGTGTGGAGCGGCAATGCTTGATTCCATACTCATCGAGTGTCATGCAAACTTGCTTGTTTGCAAAAGGTGTGCCATTGTTGCTCACGATCTTGTGTCCCAAACCTGAGCATAATGTATTTCTTGATGAAGTTAGACACTGCAGCTCTTGTGGCTTTCCAAAGGGAATTGCTCTAACCCATTTTGTGAAGTTGTCAGTGGCTATGATAATCCATATGTGGCATTTGAATGTGAGATTAATCATTTCCTTTTTGGTGTAACATTGAAGAACGTTGCTAGCTTAGTGATGACTGGGCTGCATACACTGCCCAGAGCATCCTCTCCCTTGGTCAATTTCCATTGACTTCTCTTTTGGCAATGCTCTTCTTTGTTTTTTTTAGTAAGCTTGAAAGAGAAAGCTCTCTTCTCCCCTCATTATTGGAGCACGTTGCAATATGTTTGAAGGTGATCTTCTAGGCAACTTAGCTTTGGGTTTTGGTTTATTCCTAAGTATCTTAGTTGGTTTGTAAGGGAATGAGAAACTTGGTATGTTTTCTCTCAAACTTACCCATGTGAAACCAAAAACTATTGGCTTGGACTTTTAGTGCTCCCAAGCAACCCAAAGTCTTTCATAACCTTAGCTTCATGTAGGCTCAATACACTTCCGTAACTATCCACACCATGACCCACTTAACAATTCTTGATATGTGGCTTGGATCCACTTTAGTCTGTAGCATGAATGACATGAGTGCCAAGAAACAAACAGTTGATAGGTCATCTACAGAAGCTGAGTATAGATCTTTAGCTGACACTGTAGCTGAAATCACATGGATTTGTAAAGTGTTCTGTGATAGTGGCTTTCCATTGTCCAATATTCCAACTTTATGGTGTGACAATATATCAGCTATATCTCTTGCTTCCAATCCTGTTTTCCATGCCACGACTAAGCATGTAGAAATAGACTACCACTACATCAAGGAATTAGTCCTAGCCAATCTTATCAAGGTCCTTTATGTTTGCAGCCAAGATCAGTTGGTTGATATTCATACATAATCTATGTCAGAGCATCGATTTATTTTCCTTTAGTCCAAGCTTCCACTGGGTACTTTTTGCATTGAACCAAATGTATCTTGTTCTACCAAGTTTAGCTTGAGGGGGTGTAATGAGCCAAATGTATCTTGTAAAATTGTTAAATAACTTGTTACATTAGTTGTGGTTGTTAGAGTCACTATTGTAATTAGTTACAACTATTAAGGCCATACTTGTAATTAGGAATTCACAGTACACACACACTCACACGCACACACGCACACTATTATGTATATTGAAGTTATTACATGGAATGAAAAAGAGGAAAATTTACAAGCTGAGATTTCTTTCTAGCTAAATTTCTTTACGTTAGTGTCGTAACACGACTTGACATGATAAATGTGCATGAATTGGGCTTGGTGAGGTTATACAAACGTCCAATTTATAAATTATTTTATTGGCATGGCATATGTCTTAAATTCACATATGCCTCGATTTTGCACTTTAACATGTAGTTAAGCTTAGCTTGTAGCCTTTTTACAACGACCTAATTTCGTGATATAGTTGAACTTGTACGTTAGATTTTTGGACCCTAACAGCCATACTAAATTTTCTCGCAATCTGCATGCAATTTCGAATTCACCTCTTGGTAATTGAGTCTAATTATATTAAAATGTTGTTAATTAATTATGGAATTGAACTGTGCATCATTCAACATAAACAAAATATAAAATAGGGAAGAAAAATAAAGGGGGCTGCTTTTTTTTTAACGAAGGAAGCTGTTGTTTTGCCCCCTAATGGAAAGAAGAGAAAATCAAATCCTTTGGATTGACAGCACAGCCCACTGACAGTCTTATGATACGAAAGACCTCCGAATTGACATTGGACTTGTCTTTTCACTCCCCCCACCACTCCTTTTGTGCTCCTCTCCTCTCAGCACTCTTGTTAGTCCCATCTATTGTTGCGTAGTGCATACTACATGCATTGGCGGAGTCCGTTAAACCTAGAGGGTCATATGACCCTTCTCATAATTTAGAAAGAGATTCACGCACTCATTCTATTTTTCACACGTTTTATTAATTTTTATCTATTATTATTATTTTTAATTCATTTAATTCAATAGCTAAAAATTAAAAGAAATACATGAGAGATAAAAATGGGTTGCAAGTAGCATCACCCTTTCGAAATGTTGTATTTATGTGCTATGTTGACATAGCTTAGCTTTTATATTTATAGTTGACTTTTTTCACAAATTTAATTTGCTCATAGTTGAGGTTCCAACAATTAAATTAATAATTTCATTCTTTATCTCTTAATCAAATAAAAATATTTCATGTCCTCATACTCATATCCAATCACACCAAGGTGCATGGGATGATTGTTTTTCGCTGTTATTATAAAGCGTCATATGCTATAATGTAATTAATTAAATCATAAAGATATCAAGGTTGGAAACCTATAATATTTTTTGAGAGCTACTAGACCCACCTCATTGTCTTATTTCCCACCAACGTTATAATCACACCCACCCTAAAAAGTTAAAAAATTGAAATGCTATTTCCCCACCCACTATTATTCTCAAAATAACCTTTAATATATACATACATATGGAATTAAAAAATTGTCTCTTAAAAAATATAAACAAATAGTATGTAAATGAAAACGACTAAGGTCTGCAAATTCAAATGGAAACGACAAAGGTATCCAAATTCAAAAGAATTCGACAGCGCCAAATTCAAAAATACGATGGACAAATTCAAATGATCCACACACAAATTATTCTTCTACCTTTTCAATGGAAACATAATCTTTTACAGCGTCATCTTCCCCCTCTTCAATGAAAAAGTCATCTTCTAAGTCCATTTATATTTTTTTACTTTCTTTGAATGAAAGGAGATGAAAATATGAGAACAAATCGTCTCCCATGCCCAACCTTTTTTTAATTTTTAAATTAAGCAAAATAAGATAATTAATGTCCTTATCAGTTTTTTTGCAAATGGACAAATTTGTAATTAAAAAATTCATTTAAAGGTGGATGGGAAGATAAGGCTTTGGGGTGAGAATAACATCACTCTATTTTTTTTATGCTAAATACGTTGATACTTATGATCATAGTAGTTTTTATATATAAGCTCAATTTATCATAATTTTATTGGATATTTTCACACTTTTTTTTTTACTAAAAAAAAAAAAACCTCAGTAGTCAAAACAAAACTCAATACTCAAACTGAACCTAATACTCAAAACTGAAATACTAGAATAGCAATAACCATTAAAGCAAAATTTGACATTAAGAGTGAGAATTGTGAGACCATCAAATTAATGGAGAGAGAAGGAGCTGATGAAAAGGTCAAGTCACCATGTCTGTCCCTGGTTGTGTTTTAAATTTTTGATCCCTGTAGAACAGTAGAAGGAAAAAGATAAAATCATAGTGGTGGGCAGCGACTTTGCATATATACGAATCAACCCAGAAAAATATGAAGACTTTGGAAATCCAAATCCGTTTTTCCGGTACGGTCTAACTTCACAAGCATATCAAATCAGTTTTTTTTTTCCAATTTCAGAAATCCAAGTCCATCCAGAAACAATCAAACAAACCCCCATTTTGACAAACCCTAAAAATCAACCCAAAAAAATAGAAACAAAACCCTGGATTTTGAATACAAATCTTAATTCGATAGTAATTCAAAACAAAACCCTAGATTTTGAAACAAATAAGTCAATTTTGGGGCTTGAGAGTCACTCGATCGAGAAGGAGAGAGAATCTTGATCGAGTGACTCACAGAGCGATATGACAGGCTATAAGAGACTGAAACCCTAAGTTAGATGGGACGGTTGAGATTAAATCTCAAGCAATCCGACAGTCCACATAATTCCTAAACCCTAATTTAAAATTAATATACAATATGTTTCGTTTAGGTTAGGGATTACCAAACGAATGCATATGTTACACGAAGCACGTATCAAGCTGTTTGGGATTGGTTCGGTTTCAGGTACTGAACGGTTCGATTTTCGGTTGGAACTTTTTTCGATTCAATTTCCATAGTGAATTGATAAGGTTTAGGATTTTTGGTATTTATTTCCACCCCTGATTGTGAAAATTTAAGTGCCACCTATCTTGCAACTAATCCAGTCCATCATGCTCACGTCACAGTGAACTTGATTATCATTGTTTGTGAAAAACTTGCTAATGGCGTCATTGTGTTTGTTATATTCCCTGTGCTGATCAACCAGCTGATCTTCTCATCAAAGCTCTTTACCAACCTCGTCATGAACTCCTCTGCTCCAAACTTGTACGACTAGACTCGTCCAATTTGCAGGGGTGTTAGACTAGACTTAATAATCCGGAATCCTCTTCGTAATTGTAGCATGTATTATAGGTTATAATTTCCAATTGTAATGAGTATAAAATTCGTACCCTAGTAGAATAATATAGGTAACTTTAACGAAAAACTCATGATACTGTTCACTTTAACGAAAAACCACATTTTAACACTAAAAAGTCAATCCTAGTACTATTCACTTTACCCTTTATTTTGTCATTTTCATTCAAACTATTTTCATTAGTTTTCTTATTAATATAATCCTTATATATTATAATATTTTTTGCACATCAATACAAAGAGTGATAATTCTACACCCCATAAAGAGAACACAAGCATTAGCCGTTTATTAGTAAGACATACGAATTCGCTTACCAAGAATAAAGCTCCAGTCAAAGTACCCTAACGTTTCTGCAACCTGATGAACATCATGACATTTAGTTAATCCAAAGGGCCATAAGACAACGAATTCAATTCTGTGTTGATTAAAACAGCTTCCGAACCCTTGAATCTTGCACTCTGATCCCACATCTTGAACAGATATCAAATCCATGACCGTCAAATCTTCTTCATGATAGAAACATCTTCCAAACTCTAAGGCCCCATATTTCATTTATAGCAAAAATAAAACCTCATCACATGATTTCTAGCCCATTCATTTGATCATGATAATAATTTTGGCGCATTAGCTCGAATGCCAAACTTATTTATCTGAACGCGACAGGTGTAACAGGTAACTTTAGTTTAAGGTAAGTTTGAAGATATCAATATTCCATGATACGAGTATACTATTAAGGTAACATTTTGTGTCTATAATAACGTCATGTGAAGATAAATTTATACGTGACGGTGTATGAATAATATATAACGTCCTAATGGTGATGTATCCGTACCACAAAACTATATTTTATTTTTAGGCCTCGTTTGGTATGAAGGATAGGATTGGAACAGATAAACAACTATTCTTAAGATATGTTAAAAGAACAAATCCATTTTTGTGGCTCAGTTAAAGATAGGAGATGAATTACTCAAGAAAAAAAAAAGGCGGGGTTTTGAATTTTAATCCTTGAAGAAGATTAAAATTCAATAAAAACCTGGTGTTAGATTGGATATTGATTTTAATTCTCTAATGTGTACTTAATTCAAATTTATATTATATTTTTGTTTTAATATTTAATTGATATCTTATTTAATAGCATTACATTAAAATTAAAATTATTTATTATTATACACATTTTAATTCATTATATTTATTTTACTTCCTCTAATTATTGTACTTAAACGTTCGTATCATAATATATTTTACTAAATTAGTGTACCGAAATGTCTGTACGTAAATATATTGTAGTGAATTAGTACATAAAAAAACAAACAAAAACATAAGTGTATTGAAAAATTTTGTACCTAAATATATGATACTAAACTAGTGTACTGAAATGTTGGTACCTAAATATATTATAATAAACTAGTTTACTGAAATATCCGTACCTAAACATATTATACTAACCTAGTGTACCGAAATGTTCGCACCTAAATATATTGTAATGAATTAGTGGCACATAAGAAAATATGCAAAAACATGTGGACCAAAAAATCTTTATGAAATTTTTTCTATATAAGATACTTACTATAATGAGAATTAAAATTTATAATATTTTCATAAATTTAATTTATGAACACCATAAAATTATAAATAAAAAAGAGAGACATTTAATATGCTGTCATTAAATAGAGTCTAGGGACTAAAATCAATTTTTAATTTTGTATCAGACATTTTTCTAAATTACATCTTATTTAAGGATTAAAATCTAATTTTCTAAAAAAAAAATAGTTCATTCCAGTCCTCCCCAAAATGGGAGATTAGAAGGGAGAAAATTTTTTCACGTATGATCCTCATGTAATCCTCTCGAAATGAAAAATTCTACCTTTAAAATACTTAGAATTTAGAGAGTTACTCATGTAATCTAATCCTCTGTACTAAACAAGATTTCAGAGTTTTTGATCGTAGGGGATGCCTTTAAACTCCGCAGACAAGAGTGTATTATTAGCAGTCGCTTTCCCAAAATTGGATGGTATTGCCTACTTTCTATCTACGTGTTCCTTTTGCAGGTGCTCTATAATTAGGGTATAAAAGTCCGTAGGCATCACAAAAGAAGATATTACATGGTCCTTTTTGTCTACTGAAGAGTCTTTTCAACCTTTTATATTTCTTCACTTTATCCCTTGCTTGACTAACTTAATTTGTATAAAAAACCATTCTCCTAATTTTTTATATGTTAGTAAAAGATGGCGTTGCAACAATATTTTCGATTGCTTTCACTAGACTGCCTTTATGCACATGCAAAAAATATTTTTTGAATCATGGCATGCTACGTACAATTTACATATTTTAAATGCATTTATATGTGTGAATTGTTTTAATATCCTTTTTTTTATGACAAAAAGAAAGTCAAATATTTGGACTAAATGAATAATATTAGACCATGCTGAAACCCCTCATAAATCAATCAAAGTAGCCGAATCCATATAATAAAATCGGTGTTTCAATTTTTATCTACATTCTATTAAATTTACATTCAAAATATAATAATATTTAATAAACAACTAATTGAATCACATTATTGTTAACCCATTGTGAGGCTAAGTTCACCCCTTTCCCCTTAATGTAGATAATATTGTTTGTGCAAAAAAAAAAAAACTATCATTTGATAACTAATTGAATCACATTATTATGCGCATTTGAAAGACTTTTTTTTAACTGGCACTATGCGCCTCTTAAGATACTTTGAGAGCATTTCCACCCCAACACAAATAGGCCAGCACTCAGTTGAAAAATCAGGTTGGCACCCAGTGAATTTGCTCCAGCCCACCATTTTGCCCAGCACATAGCCCAGGCCGGGCAAGAGGCCATCCCAAAATTGATTGAGAGAGAAGCCGGCCTATTTGGCTAGAGCGTGTGTGCACGCAGAGACATCGGGGCAACCTTCCGGAGATTTCGCAAACCCGAGACCCATATCCGAATCCGTGCAACCTTCCCGGCAGATCCCAACAAACTTCAGATATGATACCCAGCTTTTCTGGACTTCTCCGAGCTTCGATTTCACGGCTTCCAGCTGGGCCACCCTCAGCAGTTTCTTAGTTTCCTCTGTCGTCAATCTCGAGTTCTCCATCGACGAGCTCTTCGACTTGGGTTCCAGCGAGGCCAAACCGTCCAATCGGATCCGGTCCCGGTGTTCAGAGTAGGGTGGGTTCGACGACGTGGTGTACAGAGAGAAGAAAAAAGTGGGAAGAAGAAGAAGGACAAGACGACGGGAGTCGGAGAGAAGAAGAAGAAAGGAGTCGGAGAAAGTAGTCAGAAATAAAAAAACCAAATTATTATTTTACAATAAAAATTAATAATATTTTAATAAAATTGACTAGGCTATTTTTTGTTAGGGGTGGAGATGCTTTGGCCTATTACTGTTTATTGGAGTCTATTACTGTTCATTTGAGTGAATAAATGCGCTGGGTGCTGGCGCAAAGTCTGTAGGGGTGGAAATGCTCTGAACGTGTTTAAAAATAGATAAAAATAATATTTATTAAATAACTGATTGAATCAAATTATTGCTAACCCATTGTGAGGTAACATTATTTTGGGCTGCTTTTGAAATTTTTTTATTTTATTTGAGGGCATTTTTTTCCTAATTTTTTTGGTGAAGCCTTGACCCCAAAATGGGGCTGCTGGCTTTACATATAAAGATATAGCAATAATTTATTTATTTTTCTTTCCTTTTTCTATTTTCTTGGCTTGGCATACAAAAACAGAGCACTGCGGCACTTGTAGTCTCTGCCTTCGTAAAGTTTAACATATTATATGCCGATTTTCATAATTTAGTATCTTTATATCCTTTTCATTTACTGCATCTTATTCTTGTATCGATGAACTGGACAATATATATATGATTAATCATTTTTTTTACGTGGACTATCCAGTGTACTGTGAACTCAATTGGTTACCTGTAGTCTTCATAGTATACCCTCGTACAGATATGTTAGTTGGAATTGGATATTCGATATGTCACGTCTAGAAGACTAGAAAAACATGGAGATCCAAGATTGATCAAGGCCACCTTCAAAAATAATTTTGTTACCGAGAGAGAGAGAGAGAGAGAGAGAGAGAGAGAGAGTTTATTCAAATGCGAACCAGTATATAGTCAAAAGTCAACCAAGTCGGATGATTGCAACCATAATTAAATGTGAGGTTGTGATCACGAATATTTCACACCAAAAATTGAAGAAATTTGCCAAAGTTGATAAGAAATTGCAACATTCTGCTTATTACTAGTAAATTTAGAATAAAACCTTAACTTTTATCATAGTATAAAAAACGTTTGAAACCCCACAAGTTCCATCATTAAACTCTGCAATCTCTTTCCCTATATGTTGCTGATTAGATATTTTGTTACTCTGGGAAAATGACAATATTCCATAACTGGGAAGTGCGTGAGATCCATCACATTAGGCTTTTTTTGTGTGGAGGTTAAAAGGTCGAAAAACCACAATTATGTTTCCATATCTAGTGGTGGAATGTTATTGGAGTCAGCTCAAAGTGTTCTAATGCACATATTCCACCAATCAAATCTCCCTCTCTGCCAACCCAAGGGTTTCCCATAGAAGACATTTTTTTAAAATTTTATTTATTTATTTCTCAAATAGGTTTCCGAGAAGATATTTTCTTTCTGTATTGTTTTCTCCAATATTGGAAGGTTGGCCAGCTTTGACTTGGTGAGCTGACTGAGCTGAAGGTGACAAGCATTTGACAATATGCAGACAGCGGCATGTACATATATAAAAACTTCTGAAAGTGCAAATTAGCCCCATGGTCTTCCATAAAATCATTAGTTTTTGACATTATTCAGATATTTAACAACCTTCCCATTTCTTTTCCCATTTCGATCATTAAAAATAAAAAAAAAAAATCCAAGGTTTTTTTTCAACCATGCAGGACTTTCTACATCATGTCGAAATTATTTACCAAATTTGGGATACAAAGATTTGATCATGGCAAAAAGTTGCATAATGAACGCATATTAGAGAAGGTGACAGTTTAGTATTTCAAGTTTTACCATTAACTTATGCAAATATGATAAGGATTGGCCCCCAGTCCAACGAAAGAATACAAAAATTTGAACTGTTTGGTTTGTAGGGTTTATCATAACATTTTTATTTGGTGTTCCCGTAGAGTGCATATATATATATATATGCATGTGATGCGCAAACGACAAAAATAGGGAAGAGGAGGACAAAAATGGTAATCAATTAGTGACATGAATCGTGGAGTTCGTGGAAGGGCCACCAAATGAAGTCCATTTGGAGAAGTCACTTCACTTGTATAATAAACGACAATACAGGCAGGGATTGAAAGTTGAACGAATATTGTCATTTTCCTAATCCTAATTTATTTTGATCGATCGGAATCCTATCCCTAATTTGGTGCACAGAGAGATACCTAAAGTACCAAATGCCTCTTGATTTTTGACAATCATAAACGTCTCTCGTCTTAGTTTTCTTTCTCTTCATAATATATTAACATCTAACACTAAGATCACAATTTGTTTTAGCGGGTAATTGTATTGTGCTATTTTCGTATCTATCAAGTATAAATCTATCTCGCCGTATTATAGTTGTACAAAACTTTTGAAACATGTTATCTTTTAAAATTTATTTGCTTCTGTAGGATTTATCTTATGGGATAAATAAATATCAAAGGATATTCCACCCACATGAGGATATTAACCTTCTAATTATCTATGTGATAATTAGATGAAAATCAAGAGATATTCATATTAGAATATACTTGGGATTTTCATGGGCTTTTCAGTCTTTGTACACTCTTCCCAACCACTATATAGGGAGGCTTTGGAGAAGAGAGTAAACATAAGAAACACAAGCTTTTCCACAGTTCAAATATTCTAGTTAGGTCTTTAGAGCTATCACTTTGGGCTCTAGGTCTTGGGAGGTGAAAACCAACGGGCAACTTGACATACCGTAGCCAGCCCGACGACCTGTGAGGTTCTAGACGTGCACGGAGGATCAGAGCAGTTGTTCGTGTTTGTAGGAGCGTGTTGAGATTCAAGCTTTCGACAGTGGTATCAGAGCCACTCACACACTCCTTGCATGAAAGCATGAGATATATATGAATATGCCATGTATGAAAACCTTGCAAGCATGAGATATATATATATATATATGAATATGCCATGAATGCTTGTCTTTAAAATTTTCGTTTTTTCCATGCTTATTTTTTCTGGGTTTTAACACCTGGGTTATGTTCTTTACATTCATATGAGACTATGTTTAAAATTTGGTAAAGAAAAACCAAGTGGTTAGAGAGATAATTGAAACCCTAGTTTCGTAATAGCATGAAAAACAATTTTTTTCAAGGTTTTTGCGATCCTTTGTTTGTGAAGTAAGAGTTGTTTTTGGAATTTGCCAAAAAGACTTAATTGTAGATGGTAATCTGATATTTTTAATGATATAAAATACATATAAAACCGATACATATTCGCTAAGTTATGACCTCTGTAAATGGGCCTCGTGATAGTAAAAAATTTGGAAATTCCAGATTTTTTGGAAGAAGATGATGAACAGTGGTTCATCTCTTCCACTCTAGGCCTAAGCAAGTACGAGTACAACACTAGGCTTTCGTGGATGTTAGCTACACTGTTGGATTCATCTCAGGGAGTTCAATCCAACGGAGGTCAAAAGAACGACATCGGACTGCTAGAAGGCGGCGCGTGTGTCACGCACCACCCACTGCAAATGGGTTCACGCAATATTAAAAAAAAAATTTAATTTTGCACCGCCGTTTTGGGCAGCGCATGGGCTGTGTTTTTGGGACACGGCTGGCGAGTGAATCATTGTGGTTCACTGACCTACGTTAGTGTATATTTAGGTTCGGTATTAGAGACGTTTTTAATTTACTAAAATTTAAGAAACGTTCTTGATTAACCTTTAAAAAATATCCAACACATGCCAAGATTTTAGGAAAATCAAAAAGAGACAATGTCGATCAAATTTGCTCATGTTGATTGAGCATTTTAAATTAGAAAGGAATATTCTTTAGGAGAATATTTAAAAAATTTACCTAATTAATAAAAAATAATGAAATTAGACTGGGGTTCACTAATGGTCACCTCTTATTTGATGTCGTGTATAGGAAAAATCTTTAAGGAGACACTTTGGATGTCAAAGAGGTTCGGTTTTTAAAAGCTTCGTCCTGCCACCCTTCCTGGATTTGACCTGGCCGCACTTACGGAGTCCCACATGTCGAGCTCATTGTCTAAAAATCCTAATCGTTGTGCACTCAATTGGATGTTGCATGACAAATGGAAAAGCTTAAAACATAATAATGTTTAAGTATTTATTCATAAAATAATTAGAAAATATGATCTTGACTCTTAGAATTGAATGGTAATTACAAGCGGCTTAGAGGATTTTTCAATTTCAACCTAGGAGAAAAAGTGAAATATTTTCTAATGAGTTTTTGAAATAAATAAATATAAGATGTGTAATTAATAATGTCAAAATTATTTCACCCTTGTAGAAAGAAATAGTTGCCAAAAATGTTGTTGCTGATTTGACCAAAGGAGAAAAGCTGGTTGAAACCAACTATGATATTTGGCATAGGAAGATCCAATATCTTCTCAATGAACAAGAGCTCTTGGAGCCTTTGGAGGCTTCGGTGGATGAGCCTAATCTTGAGGGAGATGAAACCACTACGGCTCAACATATGGCTAGAGTAAGGTCTTACGATTCTTGGTTCAAGAAAGATCGAAGTATGTGCTGTACTATGTTAAGCAGCATGCATGATGATCTTATTAGTTGATAGGAGTGTATTTATGAAACTTAGTTAGCTTGTTTTCTTGCATTTACATAGCTAATTTCAACTTATTAGAGTGTTTTAAGTTATTTTCTTGTGTTTGTAGGTTCAAATGGCAAAAGTGGCAAGAAAATGCATTTTAGAGCATTTTGGAGCAGTTTTGGGCTTGGAATGGATAACTTATGAATGAAGCAAGGTGGATGGATGAATTTGAAGTCAAAAGAGGCTAGGAACATGCTACAAATCTGGAGGAACAAATTTAAGACAAAGAAGATAGGGAAAGAGCAAGAAACATGGAACATTATCCAAAACCTGATCTTATCTTATCCAAACAACCTTATCTTATCCTAATCCTATCCTATCTTATTTTCAGCTACAAGACGGACACCTACTTACATTAGAATCTAGAACCTGATTTCTAGAAGCCACATCCTTTATCCTATTTTCATGCTGATAGGAGCATATTTATATGACTTAGTTAGGTTATTTTCCTCACATTTAGCTTGTTAGTTCTAAGTTATTTTGTATTTTAAGCCATTTTCGTGTGTTTGTAGGTTCCAAGGGTCAAAGTACTAAGAAAGTGCATTTTGGTGCCTTTTGGAGCAGTTTTGGGTATGGAATGGATAGCACATGCATGGAGCAAAGTGGATGGACGAAATTGAAGACCAAAGGAGGCTAGGAATGTGCTTAAGAAGTGAAAGAATCAAATTCAAGTAAAGGAAAGAAAAGAAGTCAGATTTGAAGAAGGATTGTTACCATAACTTTCCTAAAACCTATCTTATTCTAAAACTAAAATCTGCTGCAAAGGGGGGTTCATGAGCATTGTGGGACATTTATTACATAAATTTAGACATTTAGGACTGCCCATAACACCATGCCGTGCCCTATTTTGCACCTCTTCTAAACATTCCAGCACATACATCTATTAATGCCGTGCCTCTACATCCACAATTCCATTAACAAACATGCATGCCGTGCACATTCCTTGCTTTTGTAGCTTTCCATTCAACTTTGCAGCAAACACACCAATTTCACATGCATGCCTTACACTTTCCAACCTTTCCAACTCACATGTGCAGCCATTCCATACTCTAGCCGTCCACTCCATTTCCATTATTCTAACATTTTTCATTACTCTATCATTCATTCATCACTTCCCCCACCTTGTGGTCCATCCTCTTCCATTTTTAATACACAAAGTGATTCATTCCATGACTCAATCATTCCATTATTCCATCCACACTTCCAACATCAAAACCGTGCATTATTCCACCATTCATTATTCATCATTCAATATTCTATCACTTCACTTCACACCTAGCCGTCCAACATCCAACATCCCACTCCATTTTTCCATTATTCTATCATTTCCATCTTTCCCTCATTCTTTTGATTTTCATCACTACACACACATGCAGCCATCCACCATCCAACTAGACAAAAACCATAAACAAATACCCATGCCGCATCCACCTTCCATGGCCTGCCACAAAGCCATCCACCTTGACTTCCATTCAACCATTTTTCTAATCCTACATCCCACACACCATTCAGCCATTTTTTTTATCCAATCCATTCAACAAAACACAAACCGACACAAAACCTTTCCCCACATTCCATGCCGTGACCACCATCCCATTTTCTGCAATAATTCCCTCCTAGCCGCAAGCCTTGAGGGATCTCCTCCAATTTCTGGATTTTAGACACACCATTCAGCCACTTTTACCACCCTTTGCCGCACCATACATCTATCATAAACCATCCCCTTCATCGATAGACATCAACCATACCCCCTTAGCACTTGTGCCGCAGCTAGGAGAAGAAGGAGGAACCTTGGACGTTTGAAGATTGGAGCGTTTTAGGTGTAATTCGTTTCATGTCTTCTATGTTTAATTTCTGTTTACTTTGCCTTGTTGTGAACATGAGTGGCTAAGCCCCTCTTGGCTAGGGGTGATTTCAAAGCCATGATTATGGGTGTAATTTGAATTGATAAATTTCAGTTATGGATTATTGAGTT
>JAOTRO020022248.1:0-15596 GCA_028566515.2 Pyracantha coccinea | reverse complement strand
AGTTGTCAAGGATTGGGTGGTTGTCTTATTGTCTGCCATTATTTTTGCTGATACAAAGCTCACTCCTATAAATCTGGTCGGTTATGCCATTGGTAAGTATCTGACCTTGTCTTTTTCAAAGACTTCTTGTTTATTTTCTAAAATCATTATTTGTCACGGTGATGGTTTTTGAGTTCTACATATTTCTGATTTTAATATATACCGCCAGGTTATATGTAGTTTGTGATGTTATAATAACCCAGAGGTCGTTGAGTTGATACTAGATTCCGATTAGTAGTATACAATTTTGAGTTTAAAGTGGCTTAGTTTTTGGGTGTTCATTGATATCTGATTGGGGGTGTTTTAGACAACAACACTGTGTTGTATCTTTTCCTCTTTTGAAGGGTAATGCGGAAATACCATGATATATTTTAAGAGTAATGTCGAGATGTTTAAATGCATAGTTTTGACTGACAGACAACATAACGTATTAAGTATTATCTACAAACCAACACACATGGTAATGATACATTAGTTTTGATGCAGCCATAGCTGGTGTAGCGGCATATAATAATCACAAGTTAAAAAAGGAAGTCTCTAAAAGCAACTCTGACGAACCTGAAAGTTCTCAACCTATACTAACGGCTGCACCATCAAATTCCGACAAGTAGAGATGTCACAGGAGCATTCAGACTAGTTATTTTTGAGGTATGTACATTTAGCAAAATGTTTCTTCCTGAATCCATTATTTTTCTTCTTGGGTTTTCCAACTGCCCCAGAAATTGATGAATTGTGTGGTACTGCAGTGGCCGTTGCAATTTACATAGCTGGATGGAACTCTATGCATAATTTGAGATTACGGTTTGTTGAAGCCTCGGTGGTTAAGGGCTTCCCTGTTTGTTATCATTGTTGCAGTTGCTCCTGTGGCGGTGTAAATTTTGTGACGGTTTGAAGCACAACTGCGATTCAAAGTATAAAGATGAGAAATTCACACAATTGTAACATCATCACAGAGGTAGGCATTTACTGTGGGCATTTCAAAAGTTGGTGTACTTCTGCTAATCATAGATGATTTGTTTGCCAAGCAAGTGCCATTGTCACTGTCATAGAAACTCTGTTTATAAATTTCCTGATAAATCTTTATAGCTCACATTTGTATCACAGCACGGGCATATACGATGCTGACTCTCTGTACAAGGATTTATACTTTGAACCTCGACTTTTTCCATGGTAAATTACGTTCAGAGAAGTTTGTACCCGCCCTCCCCCCTCCCCCCTTCGCCGCTTAAATGGAGAAATTCTTCGACGGAAGAATCTTTTCTGTAAATGGCAGCAACCAAATTGTTGCCCCTGTAGAACGAATTTCTTTGGGCGGAGAAAAAAAATGGGATGTGATATCCACACATCGTTTTTTACATCTCCCACACCATTTGTTAATTTATGTTCATTGATCTTTTTCAATTCATCCGATCCGACGACCGACAATTAAAAGGGTGTGAGAGAAGTAAATCCACACACCCCAAAAAAATTTGATTGATATCCAGAGGAAACTCGTTCGCTGATATTTTTACGTACCAAATTGTTATGGGCTTTGGTTTTTTTACCCTCCAATCCAAGTCGTGCACAATTGTGAAACGGTGCATATCAATTTCTATACTGTTGGGTTTCTGAGACGTAACACGCGCCCCAAAAACACGGCACTAGGATGCTGACACGTGATAGAATAATTTCTCGTTTGCAACTTGCAAATATTGTCTCTAAATTGTATACTTATGAAACGATGTTGTTGGAGGATTGGCCTTTAATTAGGAGATACCTGACATATGTAAATTAGATCAGTTGGCTATGGCAATGTGTCAACATTCTTGCATTTGATGCGATTCGTCTTCTTTAAATGCAAGTTTGAATATCTTATTGTGTAAATTTGAGTAGTTTAGAATCGCTCGATAAAACTGAATAAAAATAAATAAATTATATTTGATGGGCCTTAGTACGAATAAGAAGCCTAATTAACCAACCCAACAAGGCCCATAGCCCGCCTTTTAGGACATTCAACTGTAGAGATCCCCAAGAGGGAAGACCAAATAATAAAGAGGGAAAATGAGGGGATTTTTGGGGTTTGGAGGGTAAAGGGCTTTTCCTGCTTCGTCTCCTTCTTCTTCACATCTCTCCCTCTCTCGCATGTCTCTGCCCGTACCCGCCTTCTTCCCTCTCTCCTACTCTTTCCCTATTTAATCCTTAAAAAATACAAAAAACAATTTAATATTATAATTCTGTTTTTTTTTCTTCTTCTGTTTGTTTTTTTTTTATTTTTTTTAAATTCGAATTTTTCCGTGGGAAGAAATAGGGGGTATTGGAGGGGGGAAGAGATATGCGATTGGGGTGGTGGTCGTGCAGCATCATCATCGGAAGGGCGGCGTCGTGCGATAGTCGTCGTCGACGTTGATGGGCCTGCAATTCCAATTGCAGATGAGTTGGCAGCCGAGTCGTCAGAAGCGGAAGAATGGCCTGCCGCCTCTAGGGTTACGCAACCTCGGCAACTCTTGCTACCTCAACAGCGTCCTCCAGTGCCTCACCTACACCCCTCCTCTCGCCAATTTCTGCCTCCGCAAACTCCACACCTCTCTCTGTTAGTACAACTCCCTCTCTCTCTCTCTCTCTCTCTCTCTCTCTCACTTCCTCTGTGATTTTGTTTGAATTTGAATTCGAATTCAACCGAAACGACGTTGAATTCAATCTGCAGGTGACTCTTCGGATGCGGAGCCGAAGCGCGACTGTCCCTTTTGCATTCTGGAGAAGCAGATAGTGCGGTCCCTGAGTCTGGATCTCATTCTGGATGAGCCACAGAAGATACGGAGCTGTCTCGGGATTTTCGCCCAACACTTTCGGTGCGGTCGACAGGAGGACGCTCATGAGTTCCTGCGCTACGTCATTGATGCTTGCCACAACACCTGCCTTCGGCTCATGAAGTTGCGACGCAATGCCACCACAAACGGGAATGCTGCCAATGGCAATGGGAAAATGGCCAACGGCATAGGCAATGGGGAAACGGCGACTTCGACGGTGGTGAAGGAGATATTTGGTGGAGCATTGCAGAGCCAGGTGAAGTGTCTATCTTGTGGCACAGAATCCAATAAGGTTGATGAGGTAATGGATATTAGTCTTGATGTTTTGCATTGTAATTCGCTTAAAGACGCATTGCAAAGGTTCTTTCAGCCTGAGAATTTGGATGGCCAGAACAAGTACAAATGCGAAAGGTATCATCTCTCTCTCTCTCTCACTGCTTTTTCATGTTTTGGGTTTTGATTGAGGTATTTATGCTGTCTTAGTTGTAAGAAATTGGTGGCAGCACGGAAGCAAATGTCTTTTCTTCAAGCTCCCAATGTTCTTGTTATTCAACTTAAGGTTAGTTTATCGGTTACTTTCTGATATATTTTTGCTATTAGGTGCTTAAGTTGCTCCATCCTGCCATTTTTATTTTCGTTCGTTTAGTTTTCTTGACGATGTTTTATTGTTATCTGTTGATAGAGATTTGAGGGTGTGCTTGGCGGGAAGATTGATAAATCTATTTCATTTGAGGAGTTTTTGGTGCTTTCAGGCTTCATGTGCAAAACAAGCAAGGTACGGTCAAGACTTTAACTTGTCAGTTTAATGAAGTCATTGCATTGGATAGTGTATGGTTGCTTAATTGGAAAGCGAGCTTAGTTAGATTAGATACTGCATTAACAATGAACTTATTGAGCATAGCAACAATACACTTTGCAGCCTCCATGTTCACTTGAACCTTTGACCAAATAACTATCGAGCTTTTTAGATCTTTGCAAATCATATTATGTATAGTATACCTAAATATTATATGGATGTGTGGTGTGCAGTATTGATAGTAGTCAACCTGTACTAAACCTATGAAAAATACATATCTAGTTCTTTTCAGAGTGTCCCCACCCAATATTGTTTTTTGCCAAATGAGTTTATCTCCAACTAATTGAATTCACATAGGTTTATAGGATTGGTACATTATTTTGTTCCAACTAGTAGTTGCTTGTGCTTTCTTAATTATTTTTTCTGGGTTGAATAGATTCTTGTGCTTTATAAGTTTTGTTTGAATACAGTTGGCACTAGAAGCTTGTTGAAATCTATGTGATTCAGTTTGGAATGTTATGATTCGGTGTCATATCAGCACCTTTCTTACTTAGAGGAAAACAAAGAGGTTAGTTCAGCAGCCCTAAAGTTCTCAAAGAACCTAAGAACCAAAAGCGAATGCCCTTGCAATCAATATTCAAGAGTTTCTTGTTAAGAGAAAGCTTATTTTCGGCAACGCCCCCTCAAACTCCAACTTGTACTCACTTAACCCCCTCAAACTTGATATGTCTCACTTAACCTCCCCCTGAAACTCAATTTTTGTCTCAGTTCCCCTACCGTCAAAATCCGTTAAAACTGATTACATGGCATATAAAAAATTAATAAAATATCAGATTCTAAAAAAATGTTAAAAATTTGACAGAAAACGAAAAACAAAACCCTCTTCCCCTCCCCACATGTGCATTCTCCTTTCCCCTGATAATGATGAATTAAAGGTTGAACAGATCGTTTACTTTAGAACCAATCAAGCTTAATTCGATGTGGAATCAAACACCCATTGATGCGGTCATTGTCCTTGACTACCTTGATAGAGTTTACAGGAGATAGGGGAGGGATGCAGGGGTTGTCGGGAGGGTCTGAAAGGGGAGGTCGACGTTGTTGGGTGAGGAGTGAGCTGTGGCCATGGGAGAGAAAGAGAGGCTAACTGTAATTTTTCCGTTTAACTTAATTATTTTCATTTAGTTAATTTTTAACATTTGTTTTTAATAATTTTTTTGCCATGTAGGGTCCACATGTCATAATTGTAGCATAGTAAGTCTGATTCATGTCACATCAGCTATTTTGACCGATTTATTAACAAATTTTGATAGTAGGGGTTAAAGTGAGACAAAAATTGAGTTTCAGAGGGTTAAGTGAGGCAAATTAAGTTCCAGGGGGTAACGTAAGAATAAGTTTGAGTTTCAGGGGGCGTTGCCGTAAATAAGCCTTAAGAAAATACTCGAGACGGCGATAAACTTCTGATATTCTTAAGAAGAGTTAAGCCAACTGGCGGGTAATCAAGATGTTTGTTTTTGTTTTTTTTTTTAAATTAAATTTCTGAGCCAACCAGTACAAAATGAGTGTAAATTAAAAAAAACACAAATAATTGGTTAAAATATTTGCTATAATAGCATGTTCAATGTATTGTTTAAGTGATCGCAACACAGTCTGGATGGTACTGCAGTTTATTAAGTATGCTTCTTTTTCAATCTGTGCATAGAGCGTCAGTGTGGGAGTTTACGTGGTTGGAGAAGGAAACTCCAATTGTTATCTTGGTTGATTAAATGTAGGGCTACGCTTAAACAAAGAAAAATGTAGAGCTAGAAATGGGAAATGGGAACTGGATAGGACTGTAGAAGGGGTTTAAAAATTTAGACCAGAGATATCCATCTATTATCCACATGGTAGGACTAAGGCCTTGTTGAGAGGAGGTCTATATCCAACTCATCACCTGTTCTATTGAGATGTTATATATTCCCTTTCAGCACGATGAACGACTTATCTAGCAACCTCTTGCAGTCTAAAGAGGAAATAGACATATTAACAATGCACGAAGGTGTGATTTCTTGGAGAACCTCTTGTTTATAGTCCCATTTTTTCAGGATCGATCTACGACTTGGGTTTTATCATCTTTTCCAGCTAGTCAAAAAACTTTTCTGCCTTCACGGGGAAGTATAAAGGAAAACGAAAATCCATTTGACTGCAACTTATATGTGAGAAGTACAATGCAGGGTTTATTTCTAGTGACAATTAGGAGATCCTCAAGAAGTTGTGTTAAGTTCGACTTATTCAGTTTTGTGTGCTTTATTGTAGTTTAACATGGCTGTAACAGTTACGTCACTGAATAGTAAGTTTTGTTTGTTGCATTCTTGTTTGAATAGGTCATTCTGATTTACATTCTGTTTGGGAAGCTATAATGTACATGTGTCATGGTCTCTGTTTTTTTTTTTTTTTGTTTTTTTTCTGGCATATCAATTAAATACATGTTGGATTGTTGGCGATTCCTTTGCAAATGTTATTTCTGATTCTTTGTTGCATATCTCCTTTCTTGTATTTCAAAATGAGGCAGTCCAGGTCTTGGTTATCTAAAAGAATGGTTTTGATGTCAAGATTCTATTCTATCCTTATAAATATTTCTTGATGCTAATGCATGCGTTTTATCTGACTCCCGTATCATGAGACTGTTGTTTGTTTCTAATTATTCCTTATATATGGGCGATGTTGCAGACAGTTGCGTTTCCTATTAGTAATGATATTGACTTTTTAATTGCTATGCAGGATCCGCGGCCAGAGTATAAGCTTTTTGGTACTATTGTGCATTCAGGCTTCTCACCAGAGTCTGGTCACTATTATGCATATATTAAGGTATCTGTTCACCTATCACCTTCTTTGCAATCAGTAAATTTGAAGCACACCATATCAACTATATACTTATCTTGTTTTATTTTGCTTTTCATAATCTATGTACAGGATGCCATAGGTCGGTGGTATTGCTGCAATGATTCATCTGTCTCACCTTCAACCTTGCAAAAGGTCTTATCTGAAAAGGTTTACATCCTTTTCTTCTCTCGTACCAATCAAAGGCCAGCATTGGCTAGCACTACTTCCAATGGGGTGAGTTCTCATGATTGTAATGGTCGTGAAACATCTAAAATCCTGAAGTCCGCTCTTCCACCGAAAGGAGTTCAAACAAAACCTTATGATGTCTTAGCTGTATCTAAAGTTGATAAAGTGCCTTCCAGCCCACGGTTGAAGTTCAATTTGAGCAGAAATTCCATCTCCAAAAGAGCTCCCACAACTGATAATGGAATAACTGTTTACAAGAATCAATCCTTAGGGTCAAACGGGGAAAGATCTACTTCAACTGCTAATGGAAGAAGTGTTTACAAGAATCAGTCCTTAGGATCAAACGAGGAAAGAGTTCCTGCAACTGATAATGGAAAAATTGCTTACAAAAATGAATCGTGTGGGTCAAATGGGGAAAGAACTCCTGCAAATGATAATGGAAAAATTGCTGACAATAATAAATTATTAGGAACAAATGGGGAAAGAGAACGTGCAACTGATACTGGTAAAATTCCTTACAAGAATCAATCCACAGGATTAAATGGGGATGCAAAGGACTCAGTTAGTTTGGAGAAAAGTGAGAAATCATTGTTGATAGACAGGGATTGTTTGAACAGGGATAAAAGTCCTGCTATAATTGATGGTAACAGTAGCCGGGCATCTTTATTATCACAAGTAAATGATGTAAAAGCTGAAGCCTGTGAACGTATTGATACAAAAGACAGGTTGGCAGCTAGGAAAGTGCCTAACAGTAGCCAAGCATCTTTGTTATCACGAGGAAATGGTGGTACTGGTTCAGTAAAAATTGAATCCTGTGAAGGTATTGGTACAAAAGATAGGTTGCCAGCTGGGAAAGTGACTGATACGAGTGAATTGAAAAAAAGTGGTCTTCATGCCCGCTCTAAAGTGTCTGGGTCTAAAAGAAAATTTCTGGATTCATGCATTCTGTTTGCACGTGATGCTCAATCACAGGCAGAAGTTGAAGGACTAAAGGAAATGTATGTGACGCTCTACCACATTATTGGAAATAAAATGTCAGACTATAGAAACTTATCTTGATTAGGATCTGGTTTTGAAATGTGGGTTAAGATGTGCTTGTTATGGATTGCATAATCTTTTGGAGTATTTATCTTACAGTATCTTTCTTTTCATACATATGTCTACCATATTCCCTTCGGTTCTCCCATTGCAATGCCAAAAGAAAGACTATTCCCAGTGATAAATTTTATGTTTGTTGTTCTATGAGTTCATAGCCCAATACTCTGTCAGGTCTTTAAGTTAACCTGCACTATATAGTTGGATTCTTCTGATAAATATGACATACTTTGAATGATAGTGTCTTTGCTGCTTTAATTTTACTTGTTTTCTTTATCAAGATTCCTTTTTCGTGTATCTCTAATTTGTTTATCTCATATCATTTTCCCTTGTCCTTTGTAACCTCTGGACTTGCCTTGTTTGTATTGTATTGCAAATTTCAGTCTGGTCAGGGTCATAGATTCTCTTCAATGATGCATGCATTTTACTGTTATTTCTGTGTTTTTGTGTTTGGATGTTTTGTGTTTTTGTGTTTGGATGTTTTGGTTGCCTGTTTTTATAATTGCCTTAATGCCAGTCTGTAACTCTGTATTTTGTTCCTTCAATTATTGCTTTAGTTATATTTTCCATTGGCCTAATAATTTTAAAAAAATGTTTATTAGTCTCAAGAAAGAAGCTTCTTCAGTTTTGCGATCATGTGGTTGGCTGGATGAAGTTTATAGTTTTATGCTTTCAAGGAAAAGATTATGTTCAGATCAAGTTGGAACCACTCCAAACAGCAACGAAGTTAAGTAAGTATTGTTTTTCTATTTTAACGTTCGTATGTAGGAAACTTGTTGATTCATGATGAAAGATTTTCCATAGATTTCTGCTGGTTAGCCTTCACAGTGCTGATTTTAATCAAATTTTGTTGAAAATTCAATTCCAACTCTTTAAGTGCATTTGTTATATGCGTCTCTAGAATTTTTTTCCCCAGTATAATAGAAAAACGTTTTTAACAGGGCAAATTATTGGTCGAAGAAAGAATGCTTGTAGAACATTATTCTTTTCTCCAATTGATCACCTTTGTATATCCATCACATATAGTATATTGGAACCTCTAGAGACACATACATTAAATAAGCATGCATGAACCATTCCAACACCAAAATAAGGAGACTTTATAACAATATTCATGTAAAGGGCCTTTGGCATTTCCTGTACAAGGATGCACTGCACGATTTTTGCACAACATTTGTTTGGGTAACATTGCCGTTTCAAATTGTGGCGATGACTTGTATTTGGTTGTGTAATTGGGTTTTCGCTTGCATTAACATGAAACATTGATCCGTCTGTCTATGCCTATGCAATGCAGGAAGTTGTTGATCACAGAAGCCAAATCGAGTTTTCTTTCACAAATACCTGCTTCTTTGAGAGGGGACTTAGTCAAGCGCATTCAATCATTTAGCAAAAAATAGCGACGCTATTTTGGTCCTCCATTAACTCAAAACATGGTATGTTAAAGCAACCTTTTTATTATACTGATTCAAGATGTGTGAATGAGAAATGAGCTGGTGGCACGACGGCCTCTAATTGTATACTCTTTAGCTGGCAGGACGCGGTGTGTGATTTGTATATATACTGCCGTTATGAAGATGATGGGATATAAACTGAAGCCCTGTTCAGCGAGTACAGGGGTCAGCAGTTACGGTTTGCCAATGGCGATATATTTTTGCATCGTTGAAGATGGTAAGTTGAGATGAAAGTGCGGATTCAAATCTTGCTGAAAATTTTCTTGTTCCGCGGCTGTGTAGTGGTTTCGAGCAGAGAACAAGTCGAGAATTCTATTCATTATGTACGATATCCTTTTCGCAGTTTAATCAGTATTTAGCCCTCATTTTTTATGGATCATCACAATTTTCCTTCTGTAGGTGATCTTGTGTAGTTTGGATAATTAGATATGGATAATTGAGTTGAACCGTCTTAAATAGTAACTTTATCTTCGTGTTCAATTGTCTCTAACACCATAAGGGAAAATAGTGGAAACCATGGTACCCTTTTTTATTCACAAGTTTGAATGATTAAATTTGTTGGTAGTTCACCATTCGGATTGTGATGTTTGTATTTCTTTTGCTTCTCTTAGTGGAAGAAGAAAATGATTTTTGTACTCATTTTTTCCGCACAAAAACAAACGGGATTGTTTAGGAAAAAAATGGGCACTTGGAAATATTATTTCCCTAGTGATTATACTCTCTTCACTAGTTTTGTAGTTAATAAATGAGCAATGTCAGGTAGACTAAATTTTTAAACCACATTTACAAATCAAATGATATGTAATTAATAATTAACGCTGACTAAATTGTGTATATATATATATATATATGTATATATATTTTGTCGTGGCGATAAAGAATCAGAATATTTTCAATACCTATTTTAAATAAATAGAAATAGTCAGTTTACCTGAAGAATTTAGCTAGTTGATCATGACATGCTCTGTACACATGTCGAATACTCCATTGGTGTAATTTAGAATGTTGTAGGGTGGGTCCTAGATGAGTCTATCAATGTGTGGTCGCCTCTCGAAATTACTAGCTACCTGTGTGATTCTTGCGCAAGCAGTGACACTGGAGACTCTGGAAGCGCCTGCACAAACCAACCCAAGAAAATTCTACAAACATTGGCCGACTTTCTCTACCATTATATATGTCAACACCTATTTCCCTTTGCCTTTGTAGCACAGAGTAAGCAGTCAAAGAAAACTATCAAAGAAGCAAGCAGCAGGCACAGAAGCTGGCAATGGCAGACGAAGTGGTTCTGTTGGATTTCTGGCCAAGCCCTTTCGGGATGAGGGTGAGGATTGCCCTGGCGGAGAAGGGCGTCGAGTACGAGTACCGGGAAGAAGACTTGAGCAACAAGAGCCCTCTGCTGCTCAAGATGAACCCTGTTCACAAGCAAATCCCAGTTCTGATCCACAAGGGAAGACCGATGTGCGAATCGCTCATCATTGTTCAGTACATTGATGAGGTTTGGAGTAATAAAGCTCCTCTGCTGCCTTCTGATCCTTACCCTAGAGCCCATGCAAGGTTCTGGGCTGACTATGTTGACAAGAAGGTTAGTTATTTCAGTATATGCGTCAAACTGTGATTTTAACGATTTAATTATCTAATCTTTACCTGAAAACCATGACTAGGTGCATGAAACATTTCTCATTTGTGATTTTAACAAGTTATGTATATTTTAATACGTATATATGTCAAATCTGACTTGCACGTAAGAAGTTGGTGTTCTTTCTAACTGGGTTTTTGTCGTCGTAGATTTATTCGACAGGGAAGTTGGTGTGGGCAGCCACAGGTGAAGTCCAAGAGGCAGCAAAGAAGGAACTGATAGAGTGCTTCAAGCTGCTGGAAAACGAGCTGGGGGACAAGACCTACTTTGGGGGTGAGACTTTTGGCCTAGTGGACGTGGCACTTATCCCTTTCTACAGCTGGTTCTATGCACTGGAGACCTGTGGAAACCTGTGCATGGTGAAGGAGTGTCCGAGGCTGGTGGGTTGGGCAAAGAGATGCATGCAGCGGGAGAGTGTGTCCAAGTCTCTGCCTGATCAGTACAAAATGTATGACTTCCTTTTGGAGCTTAGAAAGAAGTTCGATGTTCATACCTAAGACACAGAGCTTTAGATTTATCAACCTTGTACATGCATGGATCGATGAGTATAGCCTATATGTGATCTTCATGTCTCTAAAGTGGAAAATATGACTGTTATCTCTGCCTTTTTATTTTAAAATAAATGAGGTTTGCAGATTTGAGTTTAGTCAAGTTGGTTAGAACAGTGTGCTGTATTTTTTAATTGCTTTTTATAAACAAAGAAAATGAACCTTTTTGTATTTATTTCTGTTGCATGTATATAAGAACTATGAAATTGAATCAAATGCCAAACAATTTGCTTCTAGTTCGATATATTTTAACTAGAAGAAAAAGAAATAGAAGTCTTTTAAAACATTTTAATTCAATCGAACACTTGGGTATAACCATAACACAAACTTATGCTACTTATCCAATGACCCACCAGTTTGAATGGGGACAAGGTGATGATAACAAATCGCTAAACATGTCAAATGTATCGTCCTGTAGGGGCATGATGGCCACATCCACAGCGATCGAACCTGCAATACACGACTTGTGAAACATATACTTACATGGCATCTCCTTGGCTTCAACGCCCACCTTCATGTTTTCCAAGCAGATACAACACTCCTTCTGGTCCTTCGTCAGTCGGCGTCGTAATGGCATCGATGGCGGTGTTGGACAGCACGGGAAGCAGCCCCTACGGGTCATAAAATAGAGAGGAGGAGCGCGTGGTAGTACTAAAGAATTCTTCTAGCAACATTTTCAATTTCAAAATAGATATTTCTAAAATCATAAGAAGAACAACAAAACATTAGGATCACAGATTAAATAAACCAAAGTTATGACAAATCAATTATAATTTACTTATTTATAAAATACAGAAGACATATGGTTCTTGCTGATGATTCAGGAGTTTTCTACTTTCAACAAACGAAAGTGTTCTAGCAATAACAAAGTTTGCTCAGGATAGAAAATATATTTTGTGAAAGCAGATACAGCCTTAATATAGTTATTGGTGTTTCTCTAAAACTGCCTATTATAGTTAATAGAGAGATACACCAAATCACTATTAAATCAAAATATTGTCCCATCAAGGCATGTATAGTATGTCTTACTTAATTAGGGTTTCAATTAGTCAATTAAATATATCTTGGTTCCATGATTCTTGCAAACCAATTTTTTTTTATAATGAAATTCTTGCTAAAAAATATTGAATCGCGTTAAAAGTCGAATATCTTAAAGATAAAATTATTGCCTTTTAAGTAATTCAGTTTATAATAATTGACAACTCAAGATGAGTCTTACAACATCTCCACGGATTGCTTACTTAGAGTCTGAGATACAGCGAAGGATATTTTAGGTCAAGGCTTATAAAAGGCATGTATATGCATGCAGCTGCACGCTTAAAACCTAGTTTGTGAAGGACAATCCCATCTTGTCTAAGAAACCCTAGTTTGCACAACTAATTACAGAGGACCCGAATGGAATAGGAAAACATAAAGGCTAAGAATTGAAAAGAAAGAGCAAACAGGCACCAAAAACAAAAAGGAAAGTCACTTTTTTTCCTTTAGGAAATAAATTCTCTCTTTTTTTTTTTAAAGCTTTCTGGATCTCTTGTTTCCCTTTTCTTGATGATATGTTTTCTTTTTTCAAGTAGGATTCCTCTAGCAATTAGAGTTATCTTCTCTATATAAACAGTACTTTGGTAAATTGTGGATTAAGATCAAAACTTTGACCTCGAACAATCACCCAATTCCTATACATCTCCCTCACCTCAACAACGAGTTCAGCAACATGGCTTTTGTTAAGAGGAGCAAAAGCCAAAAAACTGTCGCGTTCGATCTGCCGGAGGAGGAATGTGTTGAGTTTCATGGTGGAAACGAAAATCAAAGTGGTAAGGCAAAAATTGAAGGTAAAAAGAAAGGTGGCTTCGTAAGACGGCTTAAAAAACTTATAAGCAAAAGACGCGAGTGTGCCCCTAAGGAAAGCAGACGTTATGATGAACATGAAATCAAAAGATGCGACAAGGACGACGACAATAATAGTAGTGTACTTGACTCAAATTGCGATGAAGATGATAGTGACAACAATAGTAGTGTGCTTGACTTGCACGACAACAAGGACAAAGATTGTAATGTGCTTGACTTGCATTCCGACGATGATGAAGACGATGACGATACTGATGAGGACTTGCACAAAAAGGCTCAACATGACCATACAAGCCTAATGCATCGTGGTGGTGAGAATGCGAATCAGATGAGCTCTCCTGGCAGCAGATATGCATACCCAGCTAGTTATAACACGCATATGTACCCAGCCAATAACATGTATGCGTACCCACATTATAACTCAGCTTATCACACGTCTGCATACCCAATTTATAACCCAGATTACAACATGCATGCGTACTCAGCTTATAACGCGAATGCGTACCCAGCTTATAACTCAGCTTCCATGCACGGTGCCATGCAGGAGTACCCAACGAACAACATGAACATGCCTTCGAATTCGGTGCCACCACTCGATCATACCTTCAACTACTTTACTGAAGAAAATCCCGCTTGCACCATCATGTAAAAGATAGCTACAATTTATTTTATTTTATTTTCTTTGCCAGCAAAGATTTATAGAATTCTTTTATATTTTTCCCTTTTTGGTCAAACTACTGTTTTATTTTTTGTTATTGGATTTTTGTTTATTATGATATTTTAATTAATGCTTATTGTTGCTTGCTCTTTGTTTTTTGTCTCATGTATGATTTGAACTTTACCAAATTATATTGTCTAACTTAAATAAAATATATAGTTCTCAAATTTGTCTGCATTTTCTGAGATTATTAGATTTTCCTAACTATGGCTCAATGAAGAAGGAAACAAGCAGACATGAGCGGCAAAATGGGACATGTCGTACTGTTTGTGCAATTGGATAAAAAACTTTGAACGTTGCGACATATGATGATATTATCTAACAAAGTCTCAAGAACAGTTAAACTAACGTAGAATACGAGAAAATTTGTTGTGTCACGGTGATATATCTCGTTGTATCTCCAATAGTAGCTCATCAAATGAATAGAGTTTTGAGTTCCTCAACTGGCAGCAATCTTTCTTAGTGCTAGGGTTTTTTTTTTTTCCTTTCTTTCTAAATGTTGTTTTATATAAGGATAATGCTAGGGAGATTAAATTTGTAGACAAAATTTTGTGAACTAAATGACATGGAAGTTGATGATTGGATTATGACTTAAGTGTTAATAAACATACTCATTCTTATTGGCGACACATTATTTAATTTGTAAATTTTGTCTCCAAATTTAGTCCCCTAAAATTACCCTTTATATAATAGTCAATTTTGCATTCTTGATTTCTTCTTTATCTGAGTGTAGAATACCACATCCACCCACAGAATTTAATGCCTTCAAATTATTATTTCGTGTAGGCTCTACCTTTATTTTGATTTCTTAAAAGATAGGGTGTTAGATTCGAGTTCGAAACTCATGCTCTCCTTAATAATTAAGGAAAACTAACGAAAAGTTGTCAAATTTTGTAATTTTAATGAAAAATGACAAATAAATATGTAAGTGAATAGTATCAGGAAAGGTAAAATTACGGCTTGTCGTTAAAAGTTAACAGTACCTGAAATATTTCATTAAAACTTCCTAATAACTATAATTTTTTTCTTACCAAAAATACAAAAAACTGAATACTCCGTGATCAAAAATCAATTATTTAATTAATTTTGATTACGTAAATACACCATGAACGTGCAAAGTATAGAAAATTAGGCCCTTTGACAGAAAAAACAAAAAAGAGAAAATTAGGCCCAGAAACGAAAAAACAACCTAATTCAAGGCCCAGTCACGGCATTCGAACTCCAACAAGGCCAAAACCAGGGAAAAGAAAAACCCACAGGCAGCGGCAAATTTCCTCTCTCGCTGTTTTTGACTCTCAACATCCTCCTTTTCTTCTCCTTGGAGTCTCTGCAAAACCAGCTCTAGTCTTCGATTCCACAGAACCCCAAACCCAAAGGGCTTCACCATCTCCTTCTCTCTCTCTCTCTCAACCTGCAAATAAAAATGGTAACTTTCAATTTCTTTGCTAATTTACATCAACTTTTCCAATTTCCATGCTGATTTTTTCTCTGAATTTTTCCCTGCAACCCGTAATTTGAAATGGGTTTTTTGTTGGGTGTGTGGGTTTGCAGTTGTTCTTCTCTTATTTCAAGGAGTTGGTGGGGAGAGAAGTGACGGTGGAGCTGAAGAATGACCTTGCTATCAGAGGAACACTGCACTC
>JAOTRO020021962.1:0-15604 GCA_028566515.2 Pyracantha coccinea | reverse complement strand
GATCCAAGTGAGCGTGTGGTGCATTAGGTGAACAATCACGTGAAAGCTAGGCCCACTCTCGGCCGGCACTAACACCAAGTGCAATATCACATCTCATTCATATCATCAACATCATATCTCAATTCATTCATAGCATAAAACTAGCCGGTAGTCACTTCTAGTGACCTGTACGGCTCAATCATACATCTTATCTCAATTGCACATCACCATCTTTACTATCTACATACTCACCTGACTTACCTGGCGGCCTCGGCGTCGGATGACATCATATTATATGCATGAATAATGAGTTTATTTAACATGGCATTATGGCATAAAACACTTAAGTTTCTGGGAAAAACCATATATATATATATATATATTTTTTGAAAACAAAAGCCCACTCACTGGTAAGTTGAAGGATCGTAAGCCCTATGCCTCGAATGACTACGCTAGTCCTCAGGGTAGATCTCGCCTATATGAGAAATAACTGCACAAATGTCAAACTATGCACATAGGAGGGACTAATGAAATAACTTCTCATACATTGCTCAAATTGGGCATATAAATATACCACAGTGATCTACACAACCTCACGAGCGTCGCAATATTTTTAAAATATTTTTTTAAGCTCGCACGCGCCCCCACGCGCCGTGATAGGCACGGCCAGAAGCGCGACCACGCGTTGGCGCTTGCGTCATCCCTGACCTTGCCCCGCCGGAGCTCTCGCCGGCGCCTGCACGAGTTCGCCGGAAAACTCCCAAACTTCCCTAGGTCCTATCTCACTCATTTCTCAATCATTTTTCACGCATTTTATATCAAAACGAAGCCCACAACATGTAGAACACATTCGTACTTACCAAAAGTTCCAATGGTGTCGGAATCTCGCCGGAAAAGCCACGATAATCCGGCCAACTACACAACCTTCGATCTAGCAATCCCGACGTCCAAAACCTTCCAACGAACCACTCCTAGACTCCTTAGGACCTCCACAAGCTTGCTATGAACCCAGAAATCCCTAAAAATCACGTATGAAAAATTGCATGAACAGTGCATGAATAGTAACTCTCGGGTTCGACGTGAAAACGAAGGTTTCCTTACCTGAAACTTGTACGAGAGTGATCCTAGGACTGAGATGAGTATGATGGTGACCTTGGATGGCTCGATCCGTGAAGTTTTTTAGGGTTTTGGTTGTTGCCGTGTTTGTTCGAAGGAGAGAGAGAGTGAAACCGAGAGAGAGAGAGAGCACGGGAGTGAAGGCTACGGGAGAGAGGAGAGAGGCTTATGTGTGAGGTGTCAAAAGTCCACCTAATCCAACTCTTAGTTCAAAACTTTCTTAAGTCTCAAGGGCAAAACTGTAATTTCACATCCGATCTCGGGACGGGCTATCACACTCCACATATGGATGGCTCAAGTAGACGTTATCTCTAGCATCAGCCCATGTCAATATAGAATAGATTGGGAATTTTCGAATAAAAAATGAGAAGAACGGATTGGGAATTTGGAGAACAAAATATATGAAATTTTTAAAAATTTACTAAAAAGTTAAAGAGAACAAAGACAAAATATATAAATTTTCAAGAAGCAAAGAAGAAAGCACTCAAAGATTATTATTCTTCAGTTGGCAATGTAAAAGAATATTTTTTTGAAACTAAACTGGACTTTAGATTTTAATTTTAAGGGTTATTGATTTGTTTATAAAATAAGATTGTAAATTTATTTTTAGGATGAATGCAGTTGAGATTGAAAAGAAAAAGAGACCTCTTACTTTAACTATTAGTGAATAGAAATTAAGAGTTTTGTGTAAACTAAAAGAAGTATAATATTAAGTTTATCAAAAAAAAAAAATAGATATGTATATATATCCACACACAGAGATTGCTTAAGGGAAGGGATCCCTATTTTTTTGAAAAAAATGGGGATTAGGTGTGGGGCCCACTCCACATTGAATTTCAACGATCCAAACCGTCTATTTTGTTAGTCTCAATTCATAGATCATCCTTGCAAAATATTGGCTAAATCGGAAATGTTTAAGACATCTAATTGAGTTCAAAGAAATGAACAAATACTTTGATATATAAGAAACAATGAAATTTGATCTTGATAATTAAATAGGCAAATGGTTTCGGATTGAATTGAATTTTTGCAAGGATGATCTATGAATCGAGACATACAAAATAGACGGTTTGGATCGTTGAAATTCGAGGCCCCACACCTAATCCTCTTTTTTTTTTCCAAAAAGTGGGATCCCTTTGCATAAAGGGCCTGGGAGGTGGTATTCTTATGGGAAAGGTGCGCATTTGGGATTCTTTGTGGGCATCTGTAGGTTTGGAATTTATAGAGATCTCTTTTTCTGTTATTTGGTCAAATTCAAAAGCCTCTGCTTTGTAATTGTGTTTTATGCTTTCTCAAAAAAAAAAAATAAAAAAAAGAAGACAACTGTGATTTATGTTTTTTCTCAGAAGCGGACTACTTGTTCACTCATTTTGTTTTGTTTTTATCTTTAATAAAGTTTGCTTCTTATAAAAAAATCACATGATATATATAAACAGACTCACACACTAATTTATATATATATAGGAAGCCTTGGGAGGGATCCCCATTTTTCAAAAAAAAAAAGGGACATCCTGTTGACCATTAGATTTGGCTTTAAGGAAAGCCTGTGGTTGAGATTCTGTGGCCTGTGATTTAATCACAGAATTTCATTAAATCCAAATCTAATGGTCAAGAGGGTGTCCCCATTTTTTTTGAAAAATGGGGATCCCTTCCCTTAAAGGGGTGTTTTAAAAAACTAGTTGTTAAGACTCGCCTAGGCAGTTTTTGGCATGATTGCTTGATTGTTTTACAAAGTATTATATATGAGTATTATAATAATTGAAGGTACCACGAGGCTATCGCCTAGGTGAGGCAATCCATGAAACACCTTGGCTTCGCCTTCGCCTTTTAAAACATTGATACACACACACACACACACACACACACATAAGAAACAATATTTATTCCCTTGAAACCACTGCAGCACTCCAATTAGACAAGATCGCCCAAAACAAAACATCCTGAACGTTGACTAACTTACTTATGGCCAAACAGAGGCTCAACTTTACCCGCCCCCAACAACAGTTCGTACTTCTCTGTAGTGTTCAATAGTTATTTTTACTTCGCTTAACAAACCACCCAAAAAATCAGCTAGCAACAATTTGTACTTTTCTGTAGTATTCAATAATTATTTTTATTTCGCTTAACAAACCACCCAAAAAATCAGCTAGCAAACAACATTTCCCTCCTCACACAGCTTGAGTGACAAGCTCAAAGCCACCATACAAGAATAAGTAGATGATCTCTAGCTCGCAACTGGCTTCACGCCATTGAAGGTGCTCTAGATGCACTTTTTCTTTCCAAATAAAGTATTAAAGATGAATGAGGATGTGAACCTGACCAGCCCTACAATATCAAGCAGTCCATAAAGTATGAATTTACTGAGCTTCCTTAATTTATCCAAGGGCCACAAAAATCAATGATAGACAACAGATATATGGACAAGATATCTTTTTCTTTTTCTTTTGTTAAGAGTGTTATAGTAGGTCCTTTGTTCTGCTGTTTTTAAACTCTTGTGACTTGTTAGTGTGCAAATACTAACACAGTAAAAATTTCTGAGATACTTGATGTATTTTGAGGGCACTTTAAATCATATAAAGTTTGTATACATTTGTCTCTCTTTCCTTGAGGAGTTTCATTTGTAGACAAGGATCTAGTTTTATCCTTCTCTTTTGTTTATTATTCTTTCTTCTCATCTTCCTTTTTGGTTTTGTCCCTTCTTTTACCAGTCAATTGGTGGTTCAGGAAAAGCTTTTTCTCTTGGAGATATTTTGGATGATTTCCTGCGTCTAAGATATGGTGAAAATTCCTATGAACGCGTTGAATGCGGTGTCCTTCGTTCTAAGAAAGATGCTGCTATGAACATGTTCAACAACAAGGAGTTTGGTAGATTTGTGTTCTTATTGGAGGCTCGTGCCTGTCTCCCCAACATCAAACTGTCATCAGTTGATACTGTCATCATATTTGGTAGTGACTGGACTCCACATAATGATATAAAAGCCCTGCAAAAGATATCACTTGATTCCCAGTTTGAACATATAAAAGTGTTTCGCTTATATTCAACTTGTACGGTGGAGGAGAAAGTTCTAGTTTGTGCAAAACAAGGGAAGATTCTTGATAGCGACATACAGAATGTGAGCAGTAGTATGCTTCTATGGGGGGCACCTTATCAACTTGATAAACTGGACGAGTTCCATGGCTGCAACACCCCAGTGTCTACTAGAACTATCTTGTCTGAAGAATCACTTCTGAAAGATGTCGTCCAGGAGCTCTTCTCCATACTTCCTCAGGATGGCGAGAGCAGTGGCTCATGTAATTACTCTAAGATTTTAAGAGTTCAACAAACTGGAGGAGCATACAGTTCTGAGGTTCAGTTGCTTAGTGAGATGAAAAATGAATATACTGGTGAAGGACAGCCTCTTAGTTTTTGGACAAAACTGTTGGAAGGAAAGCATCCTCAGTGGAAATATTGTTCTGGTTTGTCTCAGAGGAATCGGAAACGAGTACAACCTTTTGATGAGCTACTCAAGAAACCAGAAATTGTGAAAAAACGCGGGAAGGTGGTAAATGGTGATGATGATGCACCCTATCCGAAGCCTGGATCAGAGGTGAAATCAGTTCCTGGATGCAAGGAAGGTAAATGACTGATATTGTGAATTGTTTCATTTTTTCATGGCATTTCTCCAAGAATTATGATGCAATGTCATGGTCCTGTAGAATTGTTGGATCCCATTTCTAGTTTCTTAAAACATCTTTTGCAGGAATTTCAGGGGCTGCAGCAGATAATTTGCTTCATTCTTTTCACCGGTCAACTGCCTGTGCAAATAAAGTAACTGATGAAATTCGTGATCCCACTTCAGATAATGTGAATAATCCGGAACGTAACACGCTTGAGTCTGAGGAGAGAAGAAAATTTTGTGATGCCCAGAAAAGTCTCCATCAACTTCTGAAGCCAGATATATTAAAATTATGTGGAATCTTACAAGTCTCAGTATGGATTTGATTTTTGTCTACAACCTTTTGCTTTCATGTTTTTGTTCATATGTGCTGCTGTTATTAACTGGTATTTCCATTAATAAACCCCAGTAAAACATTGTTCTCTCGTTTAATGATACCTTGGTTACTCACTGCAGGATGCTGTCAAGGTTATGGCCGAACTGTTTCTGGAATATGTAATGAGTAATCACCGTGTTAATAAAGAACCAGCGACAATATTGCAGGCATTTCAGATAGCTCTGGTTAGAATTGTCTTGCTGTTTCATGCACTTATATAGCCTAACCTTCTCTTATTTGTTGTTGGCATGTTGAATTGCAAAGTTCTTTAATAGTACTTTCCTTCAATAATCATATATCTTACCGGTCGTGAATGATTTTTTAAGTATAGACTTAGTATTCATGCTTTTCCTTTTTACCCTGAAACGTTCATATGTTATAGTGACTCATTGATTTAGGCTTACCAACACCTCTTACAAATGATAAAAAGAAGGTACCTCATGTCTTTCTTGTTGAAAGAATAAATTTTGTTTTCCTTTGCCTAGAAATAAGATAAATTTTACAAATCCTCGGTTCAGTTTTACAAATAAATTATGCATTGTATGATGGTGCTGCACTCTGCCTAGCTTGACCTGATCAAATTCTACCCTAAACATGTTCGAGTGATGGTGATGCTTCTGCAGTGCATTGATTTGCTTACCACCATGAAATGTCACTATTATTTTGGGTTGAAAGGTTAATTCTTGTAAAACTAAAAAGTAAACTAAGCAAGGATGGATATACTTGTACGAAGATAATGTAGTTTGAATATCACTAAATTGTCAAAACTTGTTCATGTTTTCGTCCCATTAGGTGCTATTCAGAATTTCTCGAGTCAAGAAAAATGCTATCGTTACTAACAGCTTAATTTTTGAAAGAAATAATTGTCTTTAAAATCCGTATTTCTGGTATTCTTTTTTTTATTTTTCAACTAAGCTTAATACTCCACAATTCCTAAGTTATTTTGGGGAAGTTTGGAAATATCAAAAGAGAACAGGGGTATTGGAGAATTGTGAAGTATTGAGCTTAGTTACTACTAAACTCGAAATCCACATGGTATATTCTTGTGATTTTCCAATTAAACTCAATACTCCACAATTCTCAAGCATTTCCTTCACAATGTCCGTAGCTGTAACTATGACTGTAACTTAGACAGACCACATATTAAGTAGTACCCCTCTTTATTTCTCTGTGTGATGCCAGGTTGGGAACATCCTTAGTTTTATATGTGCATATATACTTCAGTGCTTGGTTGCATGTGCATGTTCCTTGGTGTTACTTTAACATTTTTTAACCAACTTTCGGATATCTATATTCCAGTGTTGGCTTGCAGCTTCATTTCTGAAGCAGAAAGTTGACCACAAAGAAACTCTTGCACTTGCAAAGCGGCATCTTAACTTCAATTGCAAAAAGGAGGAGGCAGAGTATGTCTATTCGATGTTGCGGTGTCTGAAAAAAACATTTTTACACAGTGTAGGGGCTTTTAAGGCTGTGGAATCTCCAGAGTTTTCTAATTTATCAAGTAAAGATGTTTTGAAGAATTCAGATGCAAAGGCTTCACAGCCAATAACTTCTAACTTGCAGCATGTCAAATCAGACATTAAAGACTTGCCACCAAGTCAAGAATATTTTGCACAAGAAGATGTCTTAAAAAGTAATAAAGAAATTCAGAAAACGCTCCAGAAGAAGATGAAAAAACTTATTGAGAAGCAAAGCAAAGATAATAGTGAAGTTTTGAGAACTTATGAGGAAGAAAAGGGGCGTCTAGAAAGAGAGCTTAAAGCAGAGACAATTGTTATTCGATCTTGTTTTCAGAATAGTACATCAATGAGAACAGATAAGCTTAAGATGTTGGAAAAGAAAATAGAAGAAAATAACAACCAGCTTGACCTACGTCTTGAGCATAATGAGGCCTCACAGTTGGAAGCAAGGACTAAATTGAGGGAGATGGGGAAACGATGGGTAGAGGAAGTACAATCATGGGCTCGTGCTGAATTGTGGGATAGATCACCCTCAAATACACTTAAGCCTTGGTTGGAATGCTCAAGAACTAATGAATGTCAAAGTAGTGAAGATCGTGAAGATTTTTCCACTTTTAGAGTACCTGACTTTGACAGTATTGTGCATAGTGGGACGGGAGGAATTAAAGCACCATCTCCAACTCCAGAAAGTGTTCCTGCTGAAGCTGTAGCACATACTGTCCCCATTAGAACTGAGGAGACCCCAGCTAGGCCACTTGGTGCGTTAGATATGACTTCTGTGGCAGCTTCATGTACTGATTTCATGGGTAAAAACAAAGCTGAAAGTTCAAGTGATGTTCAAGAGAGTGTGGTATCTGTGAATCCTTGTGCCAAAGCGCAAATTACTGATGGAGGTACTGCAGGTAATGGGCAGCGGGATGTTCCAGAAGTTGCCTGTTCTACAGATGGCTTTCAGAAAGTTGTCACCTCCAGTCTTCCATTTGAAGAACGGATACCCAGTGCAGACACATCACCCATATATCAAGGGGAGGTCAGACTGGATGTGCCCAGAGCAGTCTGTTCAACTGGTAGTCCACGCCAACCACATCCCTCAAATCTGCCTTCTGATGGGGCTGCATTAAACATGCCTGACAAAGAGGCTCCATTGGGATTGCCCGAGACTGCCAGTTCAAGTCATAGCTCGCAAAATGTCATTTCTGTGAGGGAACCTTCACCGGAAGAAAACCATGTAGCGAAGCGAACCATGCCAGATAAAGAGGTTGAATCAGGAGTGTTTGAGACTGTCAATTCGAATGATGCACTAGGGAATCTTGTCTCTGTGGATCTACCGGCTGGAGGACAGATGCTTAAAACGGTGAAAGAACATGAAACTGTCAGTTCCAGTCATGATTTGCATGACATTTCTGTGAGCCCACCTCCATCCGAAGGACAAATCCATAAAGTGATGGTAACCATACCAGATAAAGAGGTTGATTCGGGAGTGCTTGAGACTGGCAGTTCCAATGATAGACTGGAATATCGTGTCTCTGTGAATCCACCTTCATCTGAAGAAGAAATCCCTGAAAAATCAACAGAATATGAGCCTGTCAGTTCAAGTCATGGTCTCCACAATGTTCTGCCTGTGTCAACTACCTCTGAAGAACAAATCCATGAAGTGACAGTACACATGCCAAATAAAGAGGTTGATTTGTCAGTGCTGCAGGCTGTTAGTTCAGATGATGGGCAAGGGAATCTTGCTTCTCTGGTTCCACCTTCATCTGATGGAAAAATCTGTGAAAAAGCCACTGAAAAAGAAACCAGTGAAGTGGATCCTATAGTGTCTGATAGTGCACCAGGGGCTTACCAGCAGAATGGAGTTGTTACTGTGACCAATGGAAGCTCTGATCAGGAAATGCCCCTGGTAAATTCACCTGGAGTCCAGCCTGTGGCCTTGGTTCCTGGGGGTTCAGCGACACTAGATCAGGTATTTGCTTGTTGGAATTTGTCAATCTATATGGTGGTCACCTTGTTTTATCTTGAGAATTATGACAAGCTTAGATTTGTAAGTTTCCAATGAAAATTTTATATGTACACTGCAACAGCATGTAAGTGATCCACTATTATATTAAATTTTGTTTTTTTTACTTGGTTCCTTCATGTTAGGAGGTGGTATTTATATTCATTGTTCAATAATAAATTTGTTCTCCAATAAAATCAGAGAGAGTGATTTAGCCTTTCACATACTGACAAATGCTTACCTGGCCAGGCATACCAAGACAAAGGTACTCTGATAGAAACATCTGATGCAGAGCAAGAAGATCCAGAAGCCAGTGAACAGCAGAGTACTTGCCAGCAAGTTGAAAAGACAGCACCCGAATCTGCTCTGACCGTAGCATCCAATTTGTCTAATTGTGAATTGCCAGACATTCAGTGTGTAGTGCAACAGCCATCCTATAATACACCTGATAATAGTGCTCCTGAGTTATCTTCAGCTGGTGGAGTCGAAATTCGACCTAGTGAAGACCGTACCTCTAACCAAGTTTCTCATGCTTCAATGCATTTTGTTGAGAACATTTCTGATCTTTCAAATCAAACTGTTTTGTGGCCTGTCCCATCCTCTACTAGTGAATATGGACCGTCATTTTCAGACACAAGAGCTACACCTGTTATTTCTGCATTTGATAGTTGTCCTATAAATGCTGCACCCCAGGGGGGATCTCAAGCACCTCTGCCTTCATACACTGACCCGCTTCAGTATGAATTGGAAAGATTGAATAAACAAACAGATCATATGCTTAAGTCTCATGAAGATGTGGTCAGTTTTGAAGTTAATATATTTTTGTTTATTTATTCTTCAAAGCAAAAATTTCTGCTGAGGTCATTTTTGTCTTGAACAGAAGCTACGACTGAAGGGTGATTGCGACAAGGAAATAGAGGAGGCTGTTGCTGAGATTCAACGAAAATATGAACTTAGATCTCAGGAGGTCGAGGCTGAATTTCTCCTTAAAAAGAAGGAATTGGATTCGATACACCACAAAGTTTTAATGAACAGGATTTTGGCTGAGGCTTTCCGGTCTAAATGCATGGATCTTCGGGCATCAGGAGCATCTGGAGGGCAGCAAGGTAGGAAAACTTCTGAATTGCAACTTTTGTGATATCCGTTTTATCATTCATGTACCAATTATGTAGTTTGGATGGTATTTTCATTTTCCATGGAAGATCAAAGGGTCTTCATTGGATTTTATTTTGTTCAATTTTCAATTTCATGATATATCAGTTTCATCCAACTACAATGGCTACAAGTGAACCTAATTAAAAGTCAGCCATCCCCTTTAGACTTTTGGAGATTGTGAAATTTATTCTTTGAGAAGTAACCTTAAGGTTTGGACCTTCCGAGATTAAGGAGGGATGGTAAGAATTTTAGATTTTAAACTTCAAGCTTCAGGGATAGCTTGGTTCTGAACTTAAGCTGGGTCCGTCATTAATACTTAAGACTAGGGGAAGGTACAAAAGAAGAAAAATGGAATGTTAAATGAACAATCAATGAGGAGTAAAAAAGGATCCACTTTTAGACAAGGGAGAACAGACTGAAAAGAAAAAGGTGGGGTGGGGAGAGAGACTAGGGGGAAAATTCAACTTGTTTGTATAAATAGTTTCAATATTTGATTGTTTGGCTGTGAAGTTTGGTGTATGTGATAGGTTTCGAAACCAACTTTAGCATAAACTATGCCGACTATGACAAACTGAATCTGCCTATTTGTTCTAAATGTATAAAGTTTATATTTTGGGCTTTGACTTCCCCATCCTTGCAGATTATGTGCTTTTTTGTCATTGCTCTTACGCTCCTTATTCCTATTTATCTGGCAGATGGGAATTCCAGTGTTGTGAATTCCAGTTTCGCTCAGCCGCTGGTTCAGCTATCTATGCATGATACGCAAAGAAATTCTCCAGTTGCTGGTTCATCCTTGGCCAGCACTCCGGCAGCTAACCTGCAGACTTCAACTGCCCCCTTACCCAGCCCACCTGCACCTGCAACAAATGCACCTTACATAGCTCCACCTCAGCAGACTGTTCCTCTTTCAACTTCTCCTATTCCAAGCATCCCAGCAAGACCGCTGCACATCAGTTCCATCTCCTCCACCGGAAACTCCCAAGGTGGATGTACGATTCGTGCCCCAGCTCCACATCTCCAACCATTTAGACCTTCAACGTCCATGTCTAATCAACAGTCACATAGCAACTCCCCCGCAACACTTCCCTCACTTCCTCATATTCCACGTTCTCCAGCCCCCGGACAGCCATCTGTTCCTCATAATAGGGCTCATCAGCCTAAAAGTCCAGGGGATCTGTCAGCTCTTCGTAGTTTATCTGCTTTGGGGTTGCTTATGAATATGAACTCTCGGTCTGGTACAAGTCCACCAGGTAGTTCGCCCTCACTCCCAAATTCGGTCCCAAACTGTGACCCGTCAAACCTTTCTAATCCTCCCGTTACAGGAAGTACTCCTGTGAACCCAGTAAATACAGGTGGACCCACTGACATAGTTTGTTTATCAGATGATGACTAACCAGTTATAAGATACCAGTTCCTATTTTTTAAGAAACTCATTTTACCATGTCTCTTTTCTCCTCTGGGTTATGCACGGGGGTTGAGACTTTTGACATGCCCTAGGGAGAGGCAGGTGTGTCGTAATGCTGTCCTTGCTGCTAGGAGTTCATAGCCGTACATCTTGAGATGCCTGGTGTTCTAACTATGGTTATCTAAAATCAAACTATGTAGTTAGTTTGTACTCTGTTTCGCCGCAGCGTAAATTGGTGTCAAGGGCCAAATGAGTTTGTACAACGTTGTCGACAAAAGTATTACATTTTTTTACATCTCACCTTAGTTGATTAGCATGCTTATTTCCTGAATCCTTTGTTACACGCTTTCATTTTTCGTTAGACAATCTGTTGCAATGAAAATTACTATTTGGGTTTAAGGTTTAGGTCATTTATGCAAAGCTCCTTATTTATGCCTGTAGTATTGGAAAATTTGGAGAAATAACCAAAACCTTAAGCCCAAATATGTAATAACCAAAACCATGTCCTGAATCTATCTGTCTCTGTATCAAAGTCGTCCCCAGAAAAGAAATTGTTTGGATGATGTTGGCAAATTTGGGGTTCGGTTTGATTTTCTAGGGTTGTGTTTAATTTGTTTCGAATTTGGGCAATTACTCTGATCTGCAATGCAATTCAATTCAACCTTAATTGGGCATTGGAATTTAGGATTTCAAGTTCCATAAGGGAGCAGTCGAGAGAAAGGGAGGTATGTCAGGAGCGATGATCGAGAACACGAAAGAAAAACAGATGATGCTTTTGGTTTTGTAAAGGATTTTAGTAATTAAAGAGTATATTAGTACTTGATATCAAAGTCTGGTTATAATTATGATAAGCTTAAAATGATGGTTATAATTCTATACAAGGTCTAGATTTTGGTATTTTTCCAAAATTCTCCGTTATGGATTCACATCCTGATTGTGTTGTTCAGAACTTTGCAAGTACGCGGTCACAGGGTTCGCAAGATGCTGAAGTTCCGAGCAGTACGCCGCAATGGCCATCTCTACGTCCTTGAGCCCCTAGTCCAAGCGCCGGAGAGATTCGAAGGCAACCCGTTGTGGAAGTTGTTTGCCAACTCAAAATTGTGCAAACGAGTGGAAATTGCCACCATGCAAGGCCTTGTTCCTTGCTCGATGGATTTGGTCGACCGTCGAATAACTTCAATCTGGTAGCAATCTTGTTTTAGTTTTTGAAGGAGATGAGTTTCATGCAGTTGCTGTGCTTCCGTGACATAAGAACAATATGTCCCTTCTGTTTATGCGTCAAATGATCCGCAAACTGTTTGTAGACTACAAATCCAAACAGTTTGCCGATAGTGAGACAAAAAATAGAAGTAGAATTAACAAAAGATTAAAAAAATAGGAAACTAAATCTTAATCCTTGAATAACTTCAAGTTTAGACAAATCTCGTGTAAGATATTTTTGTTACATTAAATTCATCTACACTATGAGAAGTAGGGATTCAAATTTAGGTACTCGGTTATTGATGTGAAAGCACATTGCTAACTGTCAAATTATCATAAGGACGGGCTAAAAGCCCACTTCCAATAACACCGATATTATCTCCAACTTGTTAATTCCCACATGTACGGTCCGATATGTGTGGGTTTTATTACAAAAAACTTTGCTGTTAGGTGGAGTATGTTTGGGATATTTAAACTCTTTTTTTCTGCCTCATTCTTCCGATGTGAGAAATTTCAATACTAACCACGCAACTTGAATAAACTCAGCTTTGCGTGTAAAAAAAATGTAACTTTTATATTATTGAACATATTACATATAATAATACTACTGAAGAAATGAAATGAAAAATTGTTGCAGATTTTCAATGTCATCAGTTAATTTGTATCTTAATCCATAATCTCTCATCACTTAATCATCAGTTGCTTTTTCCCGCCACTTCTGTCATTCTTCCGCAGCAGGCAAATCACAAAAGGAAAATCGTAGCGATCCTTTGAGGCCTTTTCAGCACGGCCGTCAGCACCAACAAGCAGACTATATTCATCTAAATCCACCCTTCGTGCTCCTTCGACCCTCGATTCTCGTACCGGAACTTTTCTTCCTCCCAATAGGGTTAGGGTTTACGTTCTCATTGTAAACCAGATCATGTTTTTTTTGGCTCCAAGTGCCTTCTGTTGAATTATAAGTTATGAGCTGATAGTATTAGAATAAGTTTTGTGATGTAAATGGTGTATCCACTTGTGCAAAGAATGCCCAGTGTAAAATTCAGATATGTAAAGGCCATGTGGATTTTGACTTTTGTTATTTGTTAGATGAGTGGCTGTGATCTAAGCTTAGAGAGAAAAAGGATCCAACACTCTCTAACGGTAACATTCCCTCATTGCACGACTTGTGTGTGAGAGGTGTGTGAAAACAATCCAATGAGAAATCCAAACGCTCCTCTGTGACTTGCAGAGAGAAGCTACCATTTCCATTCCTTCTCTGTTTCTGTATTCATCCTTCTTCGAATTCATTAAAGCAAAACAATCAGATCTCAATTCAATCTAACACCTTCCCCAATCTTGCGATGGATGCGCAAATAAGTCTTGATCTCCTCCATATTCTTCCCAAATCTCCCATGGTTCTTTGAAGTCAAAGAGGTCCTTTTCATGCACATACTCGTCGTGTGGTGGCGGTAACAGCTGACGCTCAACAGCGATCTTGTAGAGAGAGAAACTGATGATCTATTGGTCCGTGGGTTGGAAGCAGAAAGCATAAGGCACAAGGGGTCCGGCCATTGCAAACACAAAAAGAAAAGTGAAGTACGTGCGTGGTTCTTGTTTCTGTATATGTTTGCTTAAGTTTTGATGGGAAGAGAGAGCAATAGACTAGTGATATTTATAAGCGCTGTGTATAGGAGTAGGAATAGAATAATCTTATTACGATTAGGAATAGGATGGAGGGTTGCTAAGTTACTTGGAGAGAAAGGAATTGGAGTAACTAGGGTTTCGGAATCTGAACTTAGCAAGAAGCTCTCATTGTCGAATCAGGAAAGGGTGAGCGAGGTATTTCACCAACAACGAAAAATTCCCCTTTGTCTCTGGTTGACAACGGGACCATTGTCAGTGTCAGTGTCTAATTGAATTTAAAATTAAACTGTTTCTCGACTATTAACATGAGACAATTGTCAGTGTCTTTTGGGCCTATATTTTCTTTATTAAGGTCAATGCTGATAATGAGACCAAAAAACAAAAACAGAAGTAGAGATGCAAAATCGTTTCTTGCAATTACACTACAAAAAAAAATAATAATAAAATTTTAAAAAATAAATTTAAAAAAAAAAACCAACCCGCCACATGGAATACTTTTGTCGCGTAAAACATTGTTTCGCCGCCTAAAATTTTTTATGACGAAATTCCATTGGGCAAAGCTTGTCGCTCGAAGGTTTATCCGACGAGATTTTGAATTTGTCGGACAATGTAGTTTTGCCCGACTCAAATATCGACGACCATTTCATCGTACAAAACTACATTCCTCGGGCAAAGTTTAAATTTACGAAAAAAAAAATTATTTACCCAAAAAAAGCTTCGTCAGGTAAGGTTCATTAAGAAAAATAAAATTGAAACCGTACATTCGTCAGGCAAACATAATTTAATTATATTTAAATGTAATTATATTAATATCATAATGTTAACAAAGAAATTATTCATTAATAATGCCAAAGTGTTTGTACAATTATATTAAAATTGAAAACCATCATCGAACTACTTTTCTCAATTGGAAACTGCTTCAATCGTTCAACTTCTTTACTACAGAAGATGTACGTTTTGAGAATTTAAAAATTCTCAAAATAATCGTAGAGCCAGTGTCACTCGTCCATTCTATACTCAAAACAATAGAGCGGATGGGTCAGAACTTGATCATGAATTTCTAAAGTCATGGAGTGGTTGCACAACTCGTTCTTCTACTCCATGAATCGTTCATTTCATAGCCGGGTTACGTATTTTGATACTTCTAGGTCGATCTTGAAGTTGTTTTGAGATAGACAAAAAACAAGTGTATTTTTATAAATACATTAATTAAATAAGTTATTATCTCAAATAATTAAGATTGTTAAAAATACTAAATTTCAAAAACACCTTTACCGAGAGTTCTACCATCAACACATGCTTCACCTCGGAGGAGATATTTCTCCATCTAAAGATTGTCATGGGGCACATCATGCGGATTATGGTTCCTATTGCATGACTCAACCTTGCATGGACTTCGGGGCGCGCACACAAGTGTCATGGGTTGTATTCAACCTTGACTCTTCCTTCGAACCTTGTGCGGATATTGCACGATCTCGCTATCTATAGGAAAATTCCAAACAATATCAAAATTCCAAACTTTCCTAAAAATTTCTAATAATTTGTACAAATTTAGAATATATAAAAAAATATATTATATTTATTAAAATTTTCTAATATTTCCTACTAATTTATAATATATCTAAAAATTGTAAT
>JAOTRO020021865.1:0-15608 GCA_028566515.2 Pyracantha coccinea | reverse complement strand
GGATTTATTAATCAAAACCCACCAGGAAAAGGTTAATAACAATCAAATACCAAGAAGGAGAAGGAAAAGGGAGTTGTAGATTGGGATAAGGACTTCTAGAACCTGATTTTGGTGTTTAAATGTGATATTAATTCCTCCTAAATAGCTGGAATTAAGTTAGCGAAGGATTAGGAACATATAAGATAAGGATAATGCTAGATTAGGAAAGGATAAGGTTTATTTGGATAATGTTTTGTATAAGATAGGATAATGTTCCTTCTTTGTAGCTGATTCCTTATCTTCAAAACTTCCAATTTTTATTCTCTAACTTTTAAGCCCATTCCTAGCTCCTTTTGGTCTTCAATTTCGTCCATCCACCTTGCGCCATGCATGTGCTATCCATTCCAAACCCAAAACTGCTCCAAAAGGCACCAAAATGCACTTTCTTGCCTCTTTAACCCTGTGAATCTACAAACACACGAAAGTAGCTTAAAATACTAAAATAACTAACAACATAAATGCACGAAAACAAGCTAACTAAGTCGCCTAAATATGCTCCTATCATGATCCCTATAGCTTGTGTGCTTGCATTCATAATTGCTCTATCATGCTTCTTTGTTGCTTGTTCAATGGTAAAAAAAGTGAAGAGATAGACTTGTAGCTTCACGTTCTTATCAGGATTGAAAATCAAGTATCTCCTACTCGCAACTCATTGAATCAACTAATGGGTTTTCTGTGGATAATCTGATTGGTTCGAAAAGTTTTGGTTCTGTTTATAAAGGGGCAATTCCTAGTGACAGAACAATAGTTGTTGCCAAGGTATTAAACCTTCGAAAACAAGGAGCTGCTAAGAGTTTCATTGATGAATACAAAACTTTAAGAAGTGTTAGGCACTGTAATCTTCTCAAGATCATAACTGCATGCTCAAGCATTGATAACCAAGGCAAGGCCTTCAAATGTCTAGTTTTCGAGTTCATGGAAAATGGAAGTCTAGACTCGTGGTTGTATCCAAGAGAAGATGAGGAGCAATCTCAAAGTAAGAGATTGAGTTTTATACAAAGATTGGGCACTCCCATTGATGTTGCTTCTGTGTTAGATTATCTCCACCACCATTGTGAAACGTCCGTTGTTCATTGTGATCTAAAGCGGAGCAATGTACTTATTGATGAAGATATGGTAGCCCATGTTGGGGACATTGGTTTAGCAAGGTTCCTCTTCAAAATAGAAAATGATCCCTCATTCAGGCAAACCCTATCATCTCAGCTGAATGGTTCTGTAGCTCCTCCAGGTATGAATAATGAGGTTCCATTATTCTTTCTTTTTTATGTTCCTAGTAGCTTATTACTAAATTAGCTAATTAATTCTTATTTTTGACAAACTAAAAATCATAACGGGAAACTTTTGACGAAGTTGTCTATTTGTAAAAGTCATTGCATGTTATTTTTAGTTAATTTATATATGTCATGGCTAATCAGAGAGTAAATAACAATCTTTAGAATTGATGGAATGAAATGTCGACAAAATACAAGTCCGGATACATCCTGTTATTTATACTCAGTTAAGTTTGATTAATTAGAAGTAACTCTAAAAGTATTAGTGTACAGAGTAATTAACCATGCAAGTCTTAGAACTAACTAATTCTTAAAGAGCTTTGTTGGGCTGGACTATGAGTGCTATGATAAGATACACATGTTTTTTTGCTAACAATGTCAGATTATGGGATGGGAGGCCAAGTTTCAATATTGGGAGATGTTTACAGCTACGGGATACTGTTGATAGACATGTTCACAGGGAAAAAGACCTACCGATCACATGCTCAAAGGGGAATGGACATCACTGAGCAAGATATTTTCCACTCTGTACTCACCAAGGCAATTTGACCTCAGCTGCTTTGCTTCGCCTGAGAAGGCATTGCTTTTTTAGTGTTTTCGTTTTTCTTTTTCTTTTTCTTGCTAACTCTTTCAACCCGATTTGTTTTTTGTTTTTTTGTTTTTGTTTTTGTTTTAAAATGGACAAAGTATTTCATTTGTATGACTTGAATTGCAGATTAGTATTTACAATTTCAGATTTGTATCACAAGGATTTGAATTGCGCATGTTCCTCTTGCTTAGCTTCTCTTAGAATGTCGTTGTAGTGGTATCCAAACTAAAATTACATGACAGTGTTGAATTATAAGTTGTGAGCTGATATTATTAGAATAAGTTTTGTGTTAAATGGTGTATCCACTTGTGCAAAGAATGCCAAGTGTAAATTTTTGATATGTAAAGGCCATTAGTGCCTTATGGACCTTGATCCTTGTTATTAGTTCGATTAGTGGCTGTGATCTAAGTTTAGAGAGAGAAAGGATCCAACACTCTTTAACGGTAACATTGCTCTTGCACGACTTGTGTGTGAGATGGTGAGAGAAGCAATCTAATGAGAACTTTCATAGCTCCTCTGTGACTTACAGAGTGATGCATCCATTTTCCATTTTTTTCTCTTTGAGTGTGTATTCATACATCCTTCTTCAAATTCACAACCTGATTTCAATTCACACTAACATGGTATCAGAGCCAGGTTCGATCATCTGAGTCTGGGCGTAAATCTGTGAAGTCACTGAGCTCAATCAAAGCTCACTTGAAGCTCGATGTGGGTCACCGAAGTTTCGTTATCATCTAAGAAGAGAATCAATTTATTCAGACCGAATGTCTGGATGTAAAGACTCGAAAGTGAGAACTCCAACTTTCTCCTTGAGAACTACGAGTTTTGGAGAATTAAGATGATTACAATCTTCATATCTCTTGGGTTATGGAATCTGGTACAAAAAGGGATTACAACCTCCAATTCGAAGAGAAAGAAGAAAGTTGAAGGGTCATCGGAAGATGAAGTTGATGAAGAAATGACCGTTGTGTTCATGAAGGATGCGAAGGGTCTAGAAATCATATAAAATGCAGTCTTTGACCAAATCTTCCCTCAGATGGCCAACGTTGATTCCGCTAAGATGGCGTGGGATCTGTTGTATGGAGAATACCATGATGGTGATCAGGTTCGATCGGTAAAACTTCAAACTCTTAGACTAGAATTTGAATATGCTAGGATGCGAGATGATGAATCTCTATCTAGTTAACTTACAAGGCTGAATGAATTGATTAATCAGATGAAAACATTTGAAGAATCTCTTTCTAATGAGACTTGTGCAAAGGTTCTGATTAGTCTAAGTAAACTTTATGATCCTATTTGTTTGGTCATAGAAAATACAAAGTGTCTGGAGACTGTAGAATTGCAGTAAGTAATTGCAATCTTGAGAGTCAAGAACAACGGTTTGATTTATACACTGTTGATACTAGTGAGAAGGCATTTGCAACATTCTCAGTGAGTTCAAAAGGGCAGAATACGATTGGAGCTCAAACTGGTCCATCAAAATTCTAGAAGAATTGGAATTCTAAGGGGAAGAAATGGGATTCAAAACCCAGATTTCAACAGAAACCCTCTACTTGTCCTGAACTAAATTCATACTCATCACAGTCAATGGGTTAGGAAGCTGGAAAACCACAATGTAAAGTGTGCTCTAAGTTTTACTTTGGTAAATGTAGATATAAGGGGAAACCTAAATGCTATAATTGTGATAAATTTGGTCACTGGGCTAGATAATGCACTGCAGGTAAATCAATGCAAAAGGCAAATAATGCTAGTTAAGTGGAGGTGGCATGGAACTTATGCTATGCAAATAGTACCATCTCTGAAACAATTGTCAATGGTGAATGGTATATTGACAGTGGTTGCATGTTGACATAAGGACAAATGTGGTAGGCAAAGTACAAATGCAAACTGGTGAGCCTATGAAGGTAGCTGGAATGGGCACTCTAGTAATTAATATTAGCAAAGGCCAAAAGTACATCAAAGAAGTAATGTATCTACCGGGGTTGAAGTAGAACTTATTAAGTGTGGGACAAATGGATGAGCATGGTTATTACTTGTTGTTTCAAGGTAAAATATACAACACTTTTTATGGCCTTTCATTGGAATGCCTTGTAATAAAAGTACAAATGAAGAGAAATAGATGCTATTCTTTAGCACTATTACCTAATGATCATATTGCTCTGAAAGCGAGCATGTCTCACTTTACTTGGACCTGGCACAAAAGGTTAGGCCATCTGCATCTAAATGGGCTAAAACAGCTCAAAGAAAAGGAGATGATGCATGGACTCCTATACTTAGAAGAAGTTGATGAAGTCTGTGAAGGTTGTCAGCTAGGAAAGTAGCATAGAGATTAGTTTCTAAAGAATCAGGCATGGAGAGAAACCAATCCTCTAGAACATAACTGTAGTTGAAATGGCAAAATGGAGTGGTGGAGAGAAAGAATAGAACTGTAGTTGAAATGGAAAAAGCCATGATTCATGATAAAGGATTGCCTTACTACTTATGGGCAGAATCTGTACACACAGCTGTCTACATACTAAATAGTGTTCTACAAGAGCTCTCAAATATATAGCTCCATTTGAAGCATTTGGTGGAAGAAACCCAGGGATTGCACATCTTAAAATCTTTGGTTGCTTGTGTTATGTGCACATATCAAATGAGTTATAGAAGCTAGATGCAAATAGTATCAAGGGCATATTTGTAGGCTATGCAACCTGTGAAAAAGGGTACATGGTGTATGATCCTATCATTAAGAAGCTTATACTCTCAAGGGATCTTATGTTTGATGAAAATGCAACTTGGGATTGGATGAAGGTCTCTAAGAATTATGCAACTGTGATCAATCATGATGAGTTATCTGAACTGCCTAAAGCTACATCACCAAAGACAAGTCTTAGAAATCATGACTATGCTCAATCATCAAGTTTTTCATCTCTTCATGAATCAACAAGTGATGTAAGCAGTAGTATGAGAAAATCTCAAGCTTTTGATCATACTCCATTGAGGTGGATGAACTTGGATGATGTTCTAGCTCAATGTAATCTCTGCATTATGGAACCTTAAAGGTTTGATGAGGCAGCCAAAGATGAATTATGGATGAAGGCTATGCAAGATGAACTATCAATGATTGAAAAGAATGCAACATGGGAGCTAGTGGATCAACCAACTGATAAACCTATAATTGGGGTGAAGTGGGTGTTCAAGACCAAGCTTAATCATGATCGATCAGTGTAGAAGAATAAAGCAAGGCTGGTAGCCAAGGGCTTGTTGGAAATGTGCCCTAAAACTAATCATATGATGAAACATTACGGACATTTCACAAGTTAAACTAATCTTGTTTAATATAAAGGGCAAAGATTATTATTTTAAGCCATTTCATATAAATGTTATATACTTAAACAATAAGTCCTAGGAATATGCAATTGGGAGAATGTGATCGAAAGAAGTTAGATTCAAGAGACCATTCTCTTTCGTATACATATCCCAAACGTTCCTGATCATAGGATTGCCAATTAGGCATTGATAGTCCGTTAAAATCAATATGTGCTATGTCTTTTCTTAGGGAGAGTGACTGGTCTCAAGTCATTGGTGTGACTGACACCAAGACAAGCATGTAGGTGCTCGATTGAGAATGAGTCAATTGAACGCGATCAACGAGGAGTGCTCGTATTCATGTCACATGAGAACTCATGGTTGGGATAATGCAAAGTAGTCCTTTTCCTGAGGCATCATAGTTGTCTTATGGTTAGGTCCATGATCTTTGACTATGTCAAAGTCACTCCGTCAGAGACTGTCCACGACACAGTTAGGGTTAAGCCACTTAGCCATGGAGGCAAGTGTGCAACAAGGGATCTTTAACCTTCAAATCGTTTGAGGGAGAATACTTTAGATGTGATTAAGAATCTCTAGCCAGAATGTGAATGAGATTTAGGAAGTCCTTCCAAATCATATTCAAGGTAATCATATAAGTAAGAGAATCACATGGGATAGTAGACATGACTAGACTATCAAACCAAACAACGTGGTCAAGAGTATTATATTAGAGAATCACCGTATTGTGTTGTAATCCCAAACTAAATAGGTTCTCCAACCTCTTCTGATTAGCTTGGGTAGCCATGGCATATTGTTAGGTGTGACTCATGGTTTGTGGAAGCCGTGAAGATGTATAATCACTAAACGGAGAATTGAAAGTACGTTTCAATTGACAATCAATTAGTAAGAGTTCTAATCACCCACTGCATCGCTAAAAGGAATCGCACACCGTGTAATGTAATGATTGATTGATATAGCGAAGTTGAGTGAGGACAATTAAATAGTTTAATTGTATATGGCAAAGATTAATTAAATTTAATTAAGATTAATTAAATTTAATTAAGATTAATTAAAAATTAATTAATCAAAGACTAGAGGTTCTTAAGGTTAGTTTCGGGTCCCAAATGGGTTTTGGTCCACAAAGCACATAAGGTTTAAGCTGTTTAACAACTAAAACAAAATGGGCAATCACCTTAACCAAACTAAGCATGGCCGGACATAGAGAAATGGGTTATGTTGGTGGGCTTATTACAAGTTTGCCATTCACTTGGAAAGAGGTATAAAGGCAAGTTTATAACCTTAATCTCATTAGAGTTTTCTTTTAAGGAAATATGAGAGAACACACGTTATCTCTTTCTCTCTAGGAGGCCAGCCACAATGGAAGATTTAGCTAGCAATCTTTTCTTCCATGGTCACTTATCTTCTTCCTCAACCATCCTTGATGTCAGAATTTAGAGATCCTCTACTTTGGGGCCTTTTGGAGAATCATTCAAGCAACAACCTCCAAGAATCCAAGGAGGCAACAACATAAGATGAATGCCAAGGAGTCCTACTTAAGAAGAGGAATGAAGGTCATCTCCTGGGTGATTAGCGTTTATTTATGCAAGAAGGAACTTCAAAGGTAAAACGGAATCTCAACTCTCATTGTCGTTTGAGTTGAGTCTTTGGTTCACCAATCTACTAGGTTTTAAATTTCATGGTTTAAGCTTTATTTTAGAGTGCATACAAGCATGCTTCTACGATTTAATAGTTAAATGCATGTAATATGTTGGTTAATGAACTTAGTTTATCAAATTTTTTTCTTCAAGTGGTATCAAAAGCCTAGGTCTAGTAGTTGGTGAACCATTTTGGAATATTTTTTTTTGTCATAGCGTATGGTTTGAATGTTGTAATAATTAAAAGATTTAGTCTTTCCTCTTTGGATGTAAATTTTGAAAGAAAATGTGTCATCTCAAAAGTTGTAGATGTAGTTCAAATGAGCATGAGTATTGGAGCTAAAATTTGGAGCCTTTGTTTGGAAGAAGGGGGGGAGGGGTGGAGATTCGGCCAACATGGGATGTGGATCTTGGGTTCTTGTTTGTTATGTTAATTAGGATTTAAAGTGACATTAGGAACCCCTAAGAAGCCTATTTTTTTTATTCCTTTTTATTTGAGAGGGTTTTGGGTTTCATTGGGTTAAAAATGTTCATAAAGCTCTTATGGGTTTCATGAATGTTCATTGTTTTTGTTGTGGTCATTTTCTTAGCAAGAACAAAAGGTTTGGGAGTTTTAATTGAAAATTACTTTGTATTTGTTTTGGTTTGTGTGTTTACTTTTGTACTTTGCACTCATTAATCATCTTTCCTCACACTCTCACCTTTTGAATTTTGAAACTCAACAAAAATGTTGACGCAGACATCCTCAAAACTATCTACCCTTACAAGTGGGATACTTTTGAGGCTTTCTTGCAACTACATAAAGTTTTGATATTTTTGTATATTTGCACATTTAACCCGAAAGTTTATGCTTTTACATAAAGGCCCAAATTCACTAAAAGAAAAATTATTTTGCTCCTTGAATGAAGTTTTTGTAATTGTTGAAAATTTTGGGTTCTAGTTGTACTAACATGAAGTTATGAATGATTCTCTTTTTACAAAGTGAACCCAAAAGTTTGTGTTTTGCATAATGGCCTAAAGGTTTAGGTTCTTACATTTTGACCCAAATTAGCTAGAGGACAAAATAATTTCCCTCTTTAAATGAGAATTAGATTTTCATTTCATTTAACTCCATTTAAATCAATTCTAAGGATACATAACCCAAATGATAGTGTTGCATTCTAGTTTAATTAGTTAATGTGATTGATTAATTAAAGAAAGAGTGATTATGAACCTAAGCCTACAATAATTGAGCTATGTGATTGGCCATCTATCAAATTTCTTTAAACTATGGGAATGTGTAGATTTGATTTTGGTCGTAATTTATTAGATGAAATGTGTTCTAGGAGAGCATAAGCGCTTCTTTACTTTCAAGTACTCTTTTTATGTTTTATTTGATATGCATGCAAATTGGATTAGTTAGGTCCAATGCCTAATAGGAAAACACGCTTTAATTTGATTAAACGCATTACTAAAATCAATCACCCTCTTCAGACTGAGATCTAACACTAGGCTTGTGTTCGAGTAGTTCTTTCCACATCCGAAATCGCTAGGTGTAGAAGTCAACAGCGCATTTCGCCATCGCACCATCACATTCATTTCATTCACCCGACTAAGCTTGGTTGCGAATTAGCATGCCTGCATTAACAAAAGAATGTAGTTAGCTTAGTATTTATTTAGCCTAGCACCACGTAGGTTTTATAATTTACAAGGTCAATAGATAGATCAATGTTCAATCAAAACCGAACTAATTTCTTTCCAAACATATTAAGGTCTCGTGTTTGGTTCCCTATTCCTCTAAACAGTGGCATCCCATTTGTGTCAGGCTTAACGACTTGAATCAACTTTTTGACAAACTTAACGGTGATGAGTTAAAGTAGGATGCTAAACATCAATCAAAGGACCATATCGTTACTTCTAAGAAACATTATGGGGTTTGGTTGTACTTTCAAGGGGCATTGCATCAATTAACGCTTAAAATTTTAGCTATAAACATTTCTAATCAGTAACAATATAGGAGGTGATTTCGGCACAATTTTTTGTCCTTCTTTTCTACATACTTTTCTTTATTTTTGGTCCTTATTCTACTTTGATCTAATCTACAATATTGAACAAAGACAAAGCATCCGATCAAGAGTAGTAAGTAGTGAATTCAGCCCCCATGATTCACGATCTCATAAATGTTTTCAACTGGGACTAATAAAGCAATGAAACCAAAGATTTTCCATGATATTCTTATATTCGTCTTTGGGGTTGACATGGACTTCAGTTATTCAAAAGAAAATCTTGTAAATTTATTGATTGGATGCTTAGCAAAACCTTGTCCTTGTACACCGGAGGCTAGTCACTTTCATGTTAGATTTTTTTGTAGACATTAGAACATACTCCATGTTGTATTTCCTTGATTTGTACAATTTTCAAACGATCTACTGTTAGGAGGCTATGATAGATGGCATAATTCTGTTGGTAATAGTTGTATGAGAGTTACTTGGATGGTTAGTTGGTTAGAAACTCACTACATATAGTAGCTTGTAAAAGAAGATGGACAGTCAATGAAATAGTGAATGGTATTCTGTATTCTCTCAGTGCAAATACTTAAAGACGTAGCTAGGTCTTAACATTTGGTATCGAGCCAAGCGTTTCGATCCTATCAATTCTTTGTTTTTGCATATCGGGCAAGTCCTTGCGAAGAACCATGGAAGCTCACGTTTCCAGTTTGGAGTCGAAATTCGACGAAGTCAAGAATTCCCAAGATGAAATCAAGTCTACACTAGCTCAATTGCAATCGATTATGGCATATTTCGCTGGTGGGTTGATTGGGGAGTCATCATAGGCCACTCCTGGCGATCCCCAATTCCAGAATCCGATAAACCCTAATGTTGTTCATCACGAAATTGGGCAGAACTTCAATCACCAACCACGTCTTCCGTTTTTTAAGATGGAATTTCCAAGATTCAACAAGGGAGATGATCCACTGGGATGGATCTATAAGGCTGAGCATTATTTTGATTTCTTCAATATCGATGATGCGCAGAAGGTCAAGCTTGCATCTTTCCACATGGAAGGGGAAGCACTTCGGTGGTTCCAATGGGCGTGATGCCTTACCACCTATCCTTCTTGGGGGGGAATTTATGATGATTCTTTGTGCCATGGAGGATTATGCTAAAAGCTTAGTTAAATTAAGGCAAGATGGTATCCTCAGAGACTATGTTATTGAATTTCGGAGGCTGACAACTCGGACAAGGGATATTAGCCCGAAACTTCTTCGTTCTTGCTTTATCGGTGGTTTGAGACCTGAATTAAGGCATGATGTTAAACTTCTCCGGCCCAAGAACGTACTCAAAGCGGCTGCTTTTGCACAGCAAGTAGATGCAATGATCACAGAATTAAAGGTGAGATGTTTATATAAACCTCTTGCCATTCAACCTACTTTTCGTTCTCCAGCATCACAGAATACTACTCCTGTTATTTTTCCTGATACTCGTGTTAAGAACAACACTGTTAGAAGAATAACACCGGAAGAGGTAGATCATTGTAGAAAGCATGGTTTATGTTTTCATTGCAAGGAATAATTTGTTAGAGGTCATGTGTGTGAAAAAAAAAGCAGTTGCTTTTAATTGATGTGGAAGATTCTGTGCTTGATCATGTTGAAGAAGTGGAAACTCTAGAACCTGAAATAACTGCCTGTGCACTTTTTGGTACTCCCGCTCTTTCTTCCATCAATACTATGAAGGTTTCTGGGTTAATTAAGAATTGTCTTGTGACTATACTCATCGATTCTAGCAGTTCCCACAACTTTGTGGATTTGGGATTTGGTTAAAAGATTGAGAACCCAATTGGATACTAAGCATTTGTTTTCTGTCAAGATTGCGGATGGGGGTCGAGTCGCTACAAAGGGCACCTTAGCTCAAGCTTCTGTGAAAATTCAAGATTTCCACTTCCTTACATATTTATATGCTATTCCTTTGGGAGGGGGTGATGTTGTTTTAGGCATTCAAAGGTTGAGAACTCTGGGGCCTATTGCATTACAAGTCTTGCAACAGTGGGTTCTAACCTTGAAGACGTTTCAGCTTTGCAAATGCAAAAGATGTTTCAGCTTTACAAATGCAAAAGATGTTACAGCAGGATACCACGGTGGGTGCAGTACTATATCATTTGGAATTGGAACCAATGTTTTTACAGCAATTGGATTCACAGATTACAAATTCCAATATTTTGAATCTCACAGATCAGCAACAGTATGAGTTGAATGCATTGTTGGCAGAGTTTGACAAAATATTTTCAACTCCAAGTAAACTTCCACCCCACAGAATACAAGATCATAGGATTCCCTTGATGGAGGGTAGTACACCACCCAATAGTAGGCCTTACAGGTATGATCCAGTGCAAAAAACAGAGATTGAGAAATGTGTTAAGGAACTTTTGGAGGCTGGGTTTATTAGAGTGAGCAACAATCCTTATTCCTTTCCAGTTATTTTGGTAAGGAAAAAAGAGGGAACATGGAGAGTGTGTATGAACTATAGGGGTCTTAACGGCATCACAATTAAAGACAAGTTTCCTATACCCCTTATTGATGAGCTACTTGATGAGTTGTATGGTGCACAGTTTTTCTCTAAACTGGACTTACAGGCAGGTTACCATCAAATTAGAATACATCCTGAAGATATCGAGAAAACGACTTTTAGAACACACGATGGTCACTTTGAGTTCTTGGTAATGCCCTTTGGATTAACAAATGCCCCAGCTACATTTTAGAGTTTTATGAATGATATCTTTAGATCGTATCTCAGGAAATTTATTCTGGTATTCTTCGATGACATACTAGTGTATAATGCTTCTTGGGATGTGCATTTGAAGCATCTAAGAGTAGTGTTCGAGACACTAGAAAAGCATACTTTATTTGTCAAAATGTCTAAGTGTGCATTTGGTAGAAGTCAAGTGGAATATCTTGGCCACATAGTATCTCAATCTGGATTTTCAGCAGATCCTACAAAGCTTGAGGCAATAGCTAAGTGGCCTATACCTACTTCAGTAAAAGCCTTAAGGGGCTTCCTTGGGTTGACAAGTTACTATAGGAAGTTTATACCTCAATTTGAGAAGATCATTGGTCCTCTCACTGCTCTTACAAAGAATGATGGCTTTAAGTGGATTGATAAGGCCACTGTAGCCTTCAACACTCTTAAGGAGGCAATGCTTTCACCACATGTATTAGCTCTTCCGGATTTTAGTAAGCCATTTGTGATTGAGAATGATGCATCGGGACATGGTATTGGGGCAGTATTACAACAAGGCGGTAGACCAATAGCTTTCACTAGTAAAGCACTTTGTCCAAGAAATCAAACACTTTCAGCTTACGAGAGGGAAATGTTAGCCATCATTCATGCTGTTCAAAAGTGGCAATCTTATTTGGTAGGCAATCACTTTATTATTCTCACACATCACCATAGTTTAAAGTATTTCTTGGAGGGGAGAGCTCATACACCATTCCAGCAAAAGTGGGTCACTAAGTTACTTGGATTCGACTATGAAATCCAATACAAGAAAGGGTGTGATAACCAAGCTGCAGATGAATTGTCTAGAGTACTTTCTGATGTGGATCATTCTGAACATTCCAGTGAACTCAATGCCATCTCATACCCTTACTCTTCTTGGTTAGATGATTTACGGAGGCATGTGAAGAAAGACACTTGGATTCTTGCTAAGTCTCAGCAAGTGTTGCAATCTAAGGATGATGATGTTTCTCTTAATTCCTTACGATTCAGTGTTGATAATGGGTTCTTAAAATACAAAAACAGGATTGTGTTGAGTCCATCAAGTTCTTGGCGAGAGAAGGTTTTTGATGAACTTCACTCAAGCCCTGCAGCTGGCCATGTAGGTTTCCTTAAAACATACAAGAGGATCTCCAGGACATTCTATTGGGAAGGAATGAAGAAGGATATCAGGGAAAGGGTAGCAACTTGTGCTATATGTTAGCAAAATAAATATGAGACCTTGTCTCCTCCCGGTCTCTTACAGCCATTACCAATTCCAACTAAGGCGTGGTCTGAAATTTCAATGGATTTCATAACTTCCCTCCCACCATGTAAGGGAAAAAATGTGATATGGGTTGTTGTCGATAGGTTGTCCAAATATGCCCACTTTTTGGCTTTAAGTCATCCTTATACAGCTTCTTTAGTTGCTCAACTTTTTGTTGACAATATTCAAGTTACATGGTATGACACAGTCCATAGCAAGTGACATAGATCCAATATTCATGAGCAAGTTTTGGAAAGAGTTCTTCCATTTACAAGGTTCTGCACTTTGTTTTAGCTCAGGGTATCACCTACAATCAGATGGGCAAACTGAAGTTCTTAATCAGTGTTTGGAAACCTATCTATGATGCTTTTGTAGTTTGCAACCCAAGATATGGGTCATGTGGTTGTCCTGAGCAGAATGGAGCTACAACACTAGCTTCCATTCTGCTATTAAAATGACTCCATTTGAAGCTATGTATGGTTATGCTCCACTTGTTATTGCTGCTTATGAACTGGGCACAACTAAGGTGGAGTCGGTGGAACAATGTTTGAAGGAAAGAACCAGAATTTTGTCCCTGCTGAAATGTAATTTGGAAGCTGCTCAATGTTGTATGAAAGTCCAAGCTGACAAGAAAAGGACATAAATGGTTTTTGAAGTGGGCGATTGGGTTTACCTTAGGTTGGTTCTTACCAACTTAAGTCGCTGGCAGCACATCCTTTCCACAAACTTCAGCCTAGATTTTATGGACCATTTCTGGTGTTAGCTAAAGTGGGAAATGTTGCTTACATGATTCAACTTCCAGATCACTCTAAACTACACACTGTGTTTCATGTCTCTTCCCTGAAGAAACATTTAGGAGGTAATGTTCAAGCTTCAGTTCTTTTGCCAACTTTGACAGATGATGGGATATTGCAGGATGTTCCGATTGCAATTTTGGATCGCATAATAGTCAAAAAGCACAACTTAGCAATTACGGAAGTATTGATCTAGTGGCAAAATCACTCTCGGTAGGATGCTACCTGGAAAGTTTACCACGAGTTGAAACAGAAATTTCCAGAAATTGTTCATCTCTGAGTATCCTATTTTGATTGCAGCATGGTTAGCAGATTGTCTGTATTGTATTGTAATTCCATAGTTAGAAACTCACTACATATAGCAGCTTGTAAAAGAAGATGGACGGTCAATGAATTAGTGAATGGTATTCTGTATTCTCTCTGTGCAAATACTTGAAGACGTAGTTAGGTCTTAACACTCTCATTTTCCTTGAACTTTTCTCAATTTCCATGGGCTTTGTCTCAATTGATGGAAAACCTTGTCTTAGATTAGAGTTTCAAGCATTTTTCTTTCCAAATTGTTGTTCCTAGCCATGAGTTACTGCTCCAACTATTTCGGCTATTCGTCTTCTCGAGTTCTTCCTCCATGGACTTCAGTTGGAGGCGTGCTTTGGGTTTTGGTGGCTACTAAAGCGAAATTTGCACTATTTGGTAGGATTATGGGACTGCTTTTAGGGCGGGTGGCGTGTCAATTTTATATTCTATATTTAACCCTATTCTTAGTATATTTTGGTTAATATTTTGAAAGAATTTTGATACTTTAAATTGTATTTCCAATATAGAACTTTCGACTTCCTCTGGAGCAAAACATGGTCAAATGGACGAATTTTGGAGTAATTCCAATTTGATGATGTTCGTGAGTCAATTAGCTTTACCATATCAAAATATCAAATTTTTCTACCAAGCGATAATTTTCTGGCAATAAAATAAAGGAGCAATGTTCGATGCTGAAAAGTGACGTTTTTGGAGACCAACATGACCTCAGATGGATTTGTGGCCTTCTGGAGATGTGTTTAGAACGTTCTTATCTTTAAATCGAACTACCTTGGGCCGGATTTGGAGGATGTTTGAGGCTAAAACGTGACTGTATAGTTACTTGGCAGATTCTTCTAGTTTAATTATGACTTTATTTTCTAAGATATTTTATTATTATTCAGTTTCCTAGTTAAAATAAGAGACCTATGTCTTAGGGTTTGTGCGATGGCTTAGCAGATATATTGCTTGGCCATTCTTAGTCTTTTACGTACGCTTATTATTATTCAACTTCAAAGACAAGAACTTTGCTAGGGTTCTTAAGGATTTTCTACTTTAAGGTGTTTTCAATCCTTTTCTTCATAATAATATTTTCTATGATTTTAATTATGATTATGCGTAACTAATGCTAGGGTAAAGTCTTGAGTCTTAGCATGAATATGTAGTTTTTATTCATTCGCTTATGATTGATTGCATGTTTGCTTTGAATTATTAATCACTGTTTTAAACTATCTAATTGTCTTGATGATTGGCCACCATTAGGATTTTTAGAAAACTAATTTGATGCAATTTTGGTCGGAAGGTTCCCTGAAATTGACACTGGTTTCTTGTGATTAATAATTGTAATTTGACTTAAGATGAACACCACGTCTTACGGGTTGCATGGTTTTTCAAATGGTTTTCTTAAAGCATAATGAGTCTCTCATGTTCATATTTGATCTGAACGTCCGGAATGATTACATGTTGGATATACGTTCTATGTTAGAGGTTCCAAGTAGAATATATATTAGGAAAACCTAACCTTCAAAGTGGCATGTGTAGATCATAAGTAATTGGTGGAAATTCATAGGATTGCTAGGTGATTGTAGAGCCCTAGTACTTTTATAAATTGGTATTTAAAACTCTTTTCTTTTATTATATTTGTTTACATTAAAATTCGTTTTTATTATTACCCAATTTCAAA
>JAOTRO020021770.1:0-15609 GCA_028566515.2 Pyracantha coccinea | reverse complement strand
CGATCCCTCACTTATCCATTCTACTACAATTGTCAAACGAGGGTTTAATTTGAGTGTCAAGTTAATTCACACATCATACATTCATGGTGATTGGATAGTGAGATTTCTAATTAAGTGTTGGACAAACATTTTGGCTGTAGGAGTATTAAATTTGACTAGACTTTATTTGGGAGGTGGGGTATTAAAGATGATTGAAGGATGATTTATGTGTGTTTGTGTATTTAAGAGGATTGGAGGATGAGTTTTGGGTGTTGGTTGTTGGAACCAAATTCGCGCATTGTCGAAGTGCTCGAACTTGACTACCTGCAAAATGAAAAACAACCGTATGCAAGCCTAGGACCAGGGGGAGGGCGTGCGCCAGCGTAAGGCTCTCCGATGATCAAGTTAGAGAATTGTTTTACACTTAAGCAATGTCAAGAGAATTCAAGTGTTTAGATTGTGTTACAAGAGATGAACCCTAGATGAGTGTATTTATACCATGGGGAGAAAGACTTTTTTAAGATAGAATCCTTGTTTTAAATCGGGAAAATCCTAAAGGATATCTAGGAGTAGATATTGCACCCTCTTATAGGAATTCCAAGACTTAAAGGATCCAATTGTGCCCACATCCGGATCTAATTGCGTGTTTTGCAGAACAAGCATGGTCATCCAGCGGAGTCGTCAGGACTCCGCCTATTGCCCTAGAACAGAGTGATGGTGGCACCGTTGCTCTATTTGGTCCAGCTTTGCCTTGAGTTGACCAGTCCATGACCGGACTTTTGAGTTAAATGTGTTTGGATCAACCTCACTCCGGCTTAGAAAATCATGGTCCCACAATTGCATCTAACTATGCATCTGAGAGGCGATTTGTTCCCCTTGAGGATGGATAGTTATCCATAGACCATGCTTTCACTAATCCCAAAGTATGTCTGTCCGTATTCAACGGTTGTATGATTTTGTCCAATGATGCCTATATAACCTTGAATTTTTTCCTTCTGTTTTACCAGAACCTTCAAATCACTCATCGTAAAAAAAACAAAAGACTCAAAGTTTCTTTGCATACCAATTCAAAAACTCCCATTGTCTTCTCGAAGCCTTACCCATGGCGTTTTCAAGCAAAAACACCATATCATCCAAAAATTTGCCTTATAAATTTTCATTAACGAGGGTTTGTAAACAAGAGGAGGGCCAAACCTTCGTTGAAAACCACTAGGATCCCTTTGGCCAATGAAAAGTTTGGTGGGAGCCAGGTAAAGACATTCACGCGCGCACTCCCAGCATTGTTTGATCCTCAACGTCCACGCACTAGGATTAATCCTTGGATTTGGGTCTACGCTTCCCTCGTTCTGATTTCTTGAAAAACATCTTGTTGTGCTATGACATGACCATATGCAATCTTTCCCTAGGAGTCGTCAGACTTATCTTCTGCTTTGAATTACTGAACCAGTGGTATAGAACCAACCTAGGCATTCAAGAATTCAAGATGTTGCACAACATCAAGACTGGTTTTGACAACCATTACTAGCTCTCAGCCAGGCCTAGCCTCATAAGGGAGTCATACATTCAAGACATCACCTATTAAGAGAAGGACTAGTGTAGGCACATCCTGCTTATCGATGGACATTGGGAGGGAGAAATAGGTGAAGTTAGGGTGAAGGGAAATAAGCGAAAGCGATCTAGCAGCTCTTCCTCACAATCGTTGACTAACTTTCTCAACCTTGATTGCTGGTCACAGATATCGTGCCTGAAGGTTTTGGGGAGGAGGAGGAGATTCCCCTACGAAGGAAAAGATGCACTTCTTCTCTGACTCCCACTATCCTTAAAGAACCTGCCCCATTGTCCATGGTGAACATACCACCAACTTCATCTTCCTTGCTTCTAAAGACAGCTCCTCAACCACTACTCAAGCCCAAGCCCGAAATTTCATCTTCGACATTTTCACTATTTCTGATGCAGGATGGGAAATAAAAGATTCATTTGGCATGGAGCACAGTAAATTATTGGAAGATAAATTTATTTGCTGAAATAAAAGGGGTGGGACATTTTTTATTAATGAAAATTCTCAGAGTGTGTCTCTGTTTTAGTTTTGTGCCTTTCTCTTTGTGAGATTGTTCTGCTTTGTTCTTCTAGTGTCTACCTTGTAGGCTGGTACTAGAGATGGGATTTTGGGGTTTTTAGGTCTCTCCTCGCACTAGGAGATAGTGGACCCTATATATATGTTTTCCTTTTCATTTTATTTCGTTTCTATCCGTTGCACCCTGCATCAATTGGTTATCAGAGCTTGAGATGTTCTTCGGACTAGCACATCATCTCTGTTGGTCGTCAAATCTGGTTTAGTTTCCTTTACTTTTATTTTGAGAGTTATACATCATCGAAAGGCTCAAGGAGTCTAAATTCCAATTCAACAAATTGTGCATCAAACAGAGTTTTGTGTGAATTGATATTGGCAAAACACCACAAAGCGTTGGTGCTGCACGAAACCAGCATATCATCTGTGTTGCGGGCAAGGTTTTGAGTTCAATAAAAATTACTTGACCATCAAGCCATATATCATTGGAAAACCCTTCCAGTCTAGTTTCCAAATCTTCAAGCGGTTTTCCAATCCATTATTTGTGCAAAATAGTATTCTCATTTTACTAAAACATGTCGTTGTAGTTTGTATTTGAGGAAGCATATGTTCTACAAACGAAAGTCCAAGAGATAAGTGCTTCAGATTTTTCAGGTGACAGATTCCTAAATCTTGACCTTCCTCCAAATTTTGATCTTTTTCCAGATGGTTTTTGTGATATTTGTTGTGGTATATGTCATTATAATTTTATGTATGGTGATGTTGTTGATGATCCAACAATTGATGACGGTACAGGTGGCCAAGAGTTTTCTCGGCAGGTTGGACTGGATAATCAAGAGATCTATTTGAATTTTATCAAGAGTATTCATGATGACAACAATCTGCTTTTTGAATTCAAAATTGAACACAAAAGAAAACAAATGAACATAATCGTTTTGACAGAGGTGGTGGAAACTTTTGCTAAGTTTCAATTCCATGGTCCAGTTTGGTTGGATTTTATACATGCTTCCATAAACAAGAGGTTGAGTGAAAGGATTGATTTGTTAAAAGTTTTGAATATTGATGCATTCTGTTCATATTCTGACGCTATAGTTCGATTTCAAGAGATGGTTAACCTTTGTATATTCTATGGAAAGAATCTGTTTGTAAATATGAAAAAGAAAACAAAGCATGGCAAGGCAGAACGGTTGCAGCACTTTGCGATTTTTCTTCTAGAAGGGGAGAATGACGTAGGATGGGAAATAAAAGATTCATTTGGCATGAAGCATAATAAATTATTGGAAGATAAATTTATTTTCAGGAATAAAGGGGGTGGGATATTTTTTAGTAATGAAAATTCTCAGAGTGTTTCTCTATTTCAGTTTTGTGCCTTTCTCTTTGTGAGATTGTTTTGCTTTGTTCTTCTAGTGTCTACGTTGTAGGCTGGTACTAGAGAGAGGGTTTGGGGTTTTCAGGTCTCTCTTCGCACTAGGAGATAGTGGACCCTATATATCAGTTTTCCTTTTCGTTCTATTTTGTTTCTATCCCTTACGCCCTGCATCAATTTCCTCCACCACAATCAAGCAGAGCTCCAACTTCTCTTCATGCGTCATCTTCCGTTCCCGTTCTTCCATCAAAGAGTTTTGTGGAGGTGCCTTCTCTAATCGACGTCTTTCGTTAGTGGCCCCAACAAGGAATGAAAGGACGGTGGGACCTTCTCTTGTGATTAGGCCCTCAATTGATCACGTCGCTTTTCCTTCCGAAGCTAGCGGTCTTCGGAACATAAACTACGCTAGAGCCTTCTTGGTACTATAATTGCCTTGCGGACTATAAAGAAGTTTGTAAGTCTCTTGAGGACATCTTGATGCAGTGTTATGGAAGTCGTTACGAGGTAATTTTCCATTCCCTTGTTTTCTTTCCATTAGTATATTTCAATATTGCTGTTCTTCTATATAGCTTCTTGTTTGTTAGGCTAATGCATGGACGAAGGTAACTCTATTCCGCCTAACGAGGCGGATTTGAGAACTTGAACGAACATCCCATTAAGAGATGGAGACAAGGTTGGAGTTGGAGTGACCGCTATCTCCTCAATTGGAAGAGCTTAAGAGGATGTAGGTTGAGCAACAAGCTTTGAATGATGCTCATAAGGCGGAAATACACATACATTGATGCTGCTACGCTTGAGGAGATAAAGGCAAAAGACTACCATGAAGATCTCATAAGGGCGAGCGAAGAGTTGAGGTTGGAGTAGCGAGTGAAGGAAAATTTTTTTCCTAGCTAAGAATATGTGAGAACATTTTAACACATAACCAAACTAATAACACTTTAAAGTAGGCATGCATTCAAAAACAATTCTAAAACCCATGATTTTCAAAGCATAGTGAATGGCGAACCACAAGACTCTTTAACAACATTAAAGAGAAGGATTTTGAGATTCATTACCCTTGAAGCTCATCCTTGTTTACAAAAGGGATTCACCCAAGTGGAGGGGCTTCAAGTCACCTCCTAGCTCCTTAGATCTTCCTTGTGATTTTCTTCCCTTTTGATACTCCTTTGCTCCTTGAGGATGTGAGGAAAGAAACTCTAAGAACACCAAAGGTTTAGTGTCTCTAAGTCTCCACACCAAGGATGATGGTGTGAAGATGAAATGAATTACCTAGAGGAAGTTAGATGCTAGTAAACTCCCCTAGGAAGGCCGGCCTCTATAGAGTAAAGAAGAGAAAATGTTTATCTTCTTTGCTTCAAGAAAACCCTAGATAATGGCTATAAAGATGCCTCTATACCATCTCACATGTGAGTGGCAAACTTGCAATTAACCCAAGTTTGCATCCATTCACCTATGGCCGGTTTTGGCTTGATTATTGGGCTAATTGCCCATTTTGTTTTAGTTGTCATACAACTTAAACATAATGGCCTTGTGGACCAAAACCCTTTTGGGCCCCGAGATCCAAAACTAACTTGAAAGCCCAATACGAACCTTTCGTATAATTAATTAACTAATTAATTAATCTTGACCATTCTCAGTTAAACCATTTAATTGCTTATCCATCTCATTTTTATTTCTTCACTTTCATCCTTACTCAGTGTACGATCCATTAGATTCCAATTAGCGAGGCAGTGGGTGATTGTTACTCTTAACGATCGATTGTGAATTGAAACTACATTTCAATTCTCCCTTTGATTAAGATTAGTGTTTGCTAATCTTCAGGGCTTCCACAAACCATGAATGACACCTTGCAGTATGTCATGGCTACCCAAGCTAAGTAGAAATGGTTGGAGAACCTATCCAGTTACAATTACAATACAATACAGTCATTCTCTAATACAATACTCTTAATCTCATTGTTTGAGTGATAGTTTGTTTCATGTCTACTATCCAATGTGATACTTCTCTATACGATTCAATTGAATATGATTTGGAACAAACTTATTAAGTCATATTCGTATGCTTTGGCCAAATACTCCTGAATCATATCTCAGAGTATTCTCCCTCCACTATGGAAGGTTAGAGATCCCTTATTATGTATTCATATGCCTACATGACTAGATAGCTTGACCCTAACAATGTCGTGGACACTCTCGATGGAATACCTTTGACACGATCAAAGATCAAGGACCTAACCATTAGACATCTATGATGCCTCAGATCAAAGGACTACTTTGCATATTGCAACTTACGAGTTCTTACATGACATGTACTTTTTGATCGTGGTTCAGTGCACTTGATTACCTTTTGAGCACCTATGTGTTTGTCTCAGTGTCCAACACTAAATGACTTGAGATTAGTCATACTCACGCTTGAGTTAACATAACACATACTGACCTTAGCGGATTGTCAATGCCCAATTGGCAATCCTATGGTTAGGAACATTTTAGGATTGAACATAAGAGAAAGGTCTCATTAATCTAACTAACTTAGATCACTTCTCTCTTAGATTAAATACATTCCTTGGATTCCCTTACTGCTTAAACACATAATACAATAAATAGTTATTAACAATACGCTTTGCCCTTCATTAAACATATAATAGTTTAACACAATAAGTATTCCAAAAGCTATTACATCAAATGAGTGGCCTTGTGGGCATACTTCCAACACACTCAATAGAATTCAACGAAGATAGCGTTCTGGACCACTTAACGAAACCGATAGGGAAAGAGATTCCGAACCACTCAACAGAACTGATAGGGAAAAAGGCTCTGGGCCACTGAATAGAATCCATCAAAGTCAGGGTTCCAGACCAACTCACAGAACCCTAACAAAGCACTGTTAATCACGGGCACTTAATGGGTTTACACGCGGGCCCATGTGTAACCCTTTTCGACCCGTTTAAAAAAAATTATTTTGATGATTTCAAAGTTAAATTACTAAAAAGAACTTACTATAAATACAATAGTCATAGTGTATATATTGCATATTAAATATATTTTATTGATTATTATTCACAAGGTAGTCCCACGTGTGAGCCCAACCACGCTCCACATCACTCTGTTGGTGTTGTCCACATTTTTGTTTTGAAGAAACGATATTATCTACACTAAGTGGGAGGAGGCATGTTTAGCCTCACAATTTAGCAATAGTGTGGTTCGAATTCGCCTTTGGCGAGAATCGAACTTAAGACCTATCACTTACAAGTGAAGAGGAATACCACTAGGCCGTAATACTAAGTGGTGTGTTGTCCACGTATTAGACTTGAAAATTCACCGCACGTGAGGGGGCATATTGAGAATGAATTCTATATTGATGGGAAGATGGACCTTATATGGGTTTATAAGTAAATTGGCCTATTCTCTATATTGCCTTTAGTTTTAGAAAACTTGCTTGTCGTGGATTATTTTTATGGTGAAAACTTCAAATTTCATCGATATATATATATGGATGGTGAAACGATGACCATGAGCAATCAATAAAAAAAAATGCAATTAAAATGATAACCGAAAGGGATTTTTTCTAGATTCCTTCCACCTAATCCTCCTCATAAACAATCAGGGCTCTTGAAATTTGATCCAATGACTAAAAATACGAACCCACTTTAAAACTTGTAATAACTTTAACCGTTGGATCAAATTTCAAAGATCCGGATTATTTGATGAAGAGGATTAGGTGGAAGAGATCCGGAGGGGATCCCTTACCAATGATAACCCCGACCCACTTGGATAACTTACCAACATGATTAGTGTGCAACACGTAAGTGGTGACTATGATGCCATGTCACGATTTCATATCAAGTAGTCACCACGTCATCCACAGGAAGTTGGGATGCCAGTTGGCTTTTGGTTGACCCAATTGAACAAACCGTGTCCATTCAACATAACCCAAAGAGACACAAGCATATATCCTATTCAGCATTGCTGATAATAACCTTGGTATTCTTTAAGAAATAAATCAAATAAATAAAAATTAGGATCAAATAACATAAACTTATACTAGGTTATATAATTTGTGAGGGTATGTTGAATGTTGTTCGATATCAAAACGGTAAGAGATCTTGCATGATACTATTATAAAGAGTTGGGTTACTTTTTATTTTGTCAATTAGTTTTACGATGAAACTTCAATTAATTTAATTCACATTTTTTTTCTTTTCATCAACCCTTGTCATCCAACAAATTTGAACTTCCAACTTGCTCTAACAAAGTAAAGATTGAATGTCAGAAGACAACAAAATCACGTGCATATGTTTATAATATTGATTGAACTACGTCAGAAAATTTGAACCAAAAGACCACTTTAATCGGCCACTATTTCCATTCCAATCTCTTGTAAGTTGTAACTTATAGCTAGCTAGATATCATCCCTACTCCGCATAAACCCATAGCTAGGTTGCATGTGAAACACGCATGCATAGAAGTAAGCGGTAATGCTAGAGAAATCAAAAATTTTAAATTAAATTTGCAAATTAAATAATGTCATTGCAAATGATTAAATTATTAATTAAGTGTCGATTAACGTGTTTGTTTCTTATTGACGACACATCATTTGATTTGTAAATTTGATTTATAAATTTGATCTCTCTAACATTATCCGTAAGTAAGATAAACATATACGTACGAGCGTAATCATACCATTTGGAAGTATCTCTGCCCATGTGAACTTGTGGGCATGCATGGTTCCAATTCAGTACTTCAAATAGGCATTAAAAGGCGCAACAAATTTGGTCCTTGTTTTTGTGATAGGAACAATTGCTTAGGTGGGTTGCCTATCGATTCTAGCAAGCTGCGTGTCCTAGTGCGAGTCTCTTTCGTAATAATCATATGGAAAAAAAAAAAGATGAAAAAAGCTCATTTTCTTGATCGATATCTGCAATAATTTCAGCCTCCTTTAATTTATTTTAGGGTTTGGCAAAGCTTGGTCCATTCATTTTTAGTGAAAGCAAAAGTATATGTTTATGAAATTTTGATTGCGATTGGTTGGGTATTGATTACCAAAACAACCAAATTGTGGAATTGATCATGAGGATTAATGGCCAACCAGGTAATTGGCATCTCCTCGTGCCTCAAATTTTAATGGAGTGGGGACTAAAGAGGGTTGCGTAAGATGCGCTTGTGTTCTTATGTGTGAAAGTCCAATTATTAAAGGCGTGATCAAATCACTGTATGCACATATCATATTCAGAAGTCCCACCCTTTTAATTCATTATTCATTCACTGTTTACACATGTGAATGCTTGCGCGGGGATGGACGGATTAATAAATAGATGGTCGAACGATTGTCAATTAAAAATGTGTCTAAATCATACAGTAATTCTTATGGTTGAACAATGAACAATCATTGCAGTCCACCCTAAACAAATCTCTACGGTTCAACATTGCATATACATTTCCTTTTTCCATTGCTTTGAAGTTGATCAATGATTCAAAGAGGAATCACAATGATCTTAGTATTTCCTTATTATTTTATGCTCATTAGATCAAAAGGCCATCAACATAGAATAAAATATAAGAGCTAGTTAGCTTGTTTGTTTGATAAATTTCATTTTTATTCACGTTATTTTTGTGCTAGAGATAGAGGAGAACGTGCATGTGAGAAACGAGTAATGTATATGAGGAGAGGTAGTGAAAATAAATTAAAAGTGTTTAGGTTTTGATTTTTAATTTTCATTTGTGTGCTTCACCATTCTTATATGTAATTTTTCACCGTCTTTCCTCCATCATTCTTCATTACTCGTTCATTACCCTCTAGCCAAGCTGAAGAAAAATGAGAACTAAAAACTCAAAAAGAAATAGAATGAACCCTAAATTTTTTTCATTTCAACACACTAAATTATAAATAGTTCACAAACTAAATATCATACTCTAGTTGAAGGTTCTTCCTTTTAACAAAAATAAACAATCGATTTTACATTTACTCTCGAATTTTATATATAGGATTTTTAGTAAATATTCTAATATTATAATACCATTTGTTACTATCTATATAATTAATTTGAAACAAAATTCGAAGGATTTTATGCTTCAAGCGAAGCAATTTTATTGATCACCCGTAAATATCAAGAGTTGACTACCATCCTTCTTTTTTGAATAACGATAAGAAATTGAAGAATATCTTAAGTTGTATACAAATAGAATCAGCTCACGACGACACCAACTGTAAGGTAATTAATATCAGAGAAGCTAACAGCTTGACACCAATCTGTTCGCAGGAAGGAGGTCGAGAAGGGAGTAAGGAATGTATACAAATGTTGCATGTGATATAAACTCCAGCTATAGGAAATGATAATTCAGATCATACGTTGACATAAACTCCACCTAAAATGCATTAATTATCATTCAATTTCCATAAGATAAATGCTAAGAAGACCCTCTCAAAAATGAAACTTTTCATGGACTCTCCATCATTTCATGTTCGGCACAACTTTTGTGTCAATATTATAAAATATTTTGCAAAAAATAATGTAACGGATAGTCCTTAAAGAATTTCCCTTTAAGAGAGCCTCTATAGTGCACAAAGCAAACAGAAGAATTGATTTTGTAGCTCTGAAATTGTTGGATAGTTCCGATGTGAAATGACGAAAAAGTAATGGAGATAGATTACCATATATAACGAACTTGGGGAAGACTTAATTAGGGTTGTAATCTAGGAGTAATATTATTGGGACAAATAAAGACTCCAGGAAATCTCTTGGTTTTTTGTTTTCTCTGGAAGTCTAGTAAAAGAAAAGACATGTGGAAGGAAAGCAAACAACAAACCTGTAGCTTACACGTTTTTGATCTACACGTGGACGCCACTCATTGGTTTAAAATAACAAAAAAAATTGGAAAAACCTCCCCAAACAGCACATGTTCGGTAAGTAAAGTCTGAAAACATGATAATGTTGAGCTGGTAATGAAATAAATCAACGGTCAGAGTTCCCTGACAGCAAATGTTGCTGATGTGGAATATACTTGTAGAAGTAGTCCAGCCCCTTAAGCCTTCAATCATTGGGTCTTCTCTCTTTCTCTCTCTAGAAAGTGTGTTGTGTTGATTTATTGTTGAGTTGAAGATTTTGTGTAGGAGAAACAAAAAGCAATCTCCTTGTTTGCTCATAATATTAAGAGTTGGGTTTTTTTTTCCTTCCAAAAACACATAAAAAAGATCAAAGTTTGAGTCTTGAACATCAGTAAGAGGAAGAGATAATTCAGCTAGCAAAGTTTGAGAAAACTGAAAATTAAGGCCCTGTTTTGGATTGGATAGTTAAGGTTTGAAGAAAATGGTTTTCATGTTTGACATTTTCTTTGCTGCGGAAGAGAAGGTTGAAGAAGGAGCTTGGGAGAAAGAGCGATAGAGGATAAACACAACAAACAAACCCAAATTAGCGGAAGTTCAGAAGAAGAAAATAACCAAAAAAGGAAATATTTGGTTTAGTTTTTGATCTGCTTCTGCAGTTTCTGCCGGTAATTATTTACGTATTTTTAACTTCATGTGTTTTTTCATTTGAGTTGCAACTATATATCTTTCGCTGTTTTCACTTTTCTCTCATAAACTCATTTTCAAAAACATGTTTTTCAATTCTTTTATATATATATATATATACAAGCGATATTGGAAGGGGAACTGAACTCGTGCTACGTTGAGTTCAAAGGAAAACGATTTTAACCAATTTACAAGCCATTTGCAAATATGATTTTTATTTTTAGAACAAAAATGGAGCAAGATTTCTTCTTTTCTTTAGATTCTTATAGGATTGGAATTAATCTGCAAAACCCATGGCTTTATTTTTCAATCTTTTGAGGAACAAAGAAACTAACAAAGCTATTTCAAGAGCATTGATGGGATTTCCAGCTCACACTTTGTTTCTGTTTTGCTAAGAAGCTCAACCTTTTGTTATCCAAAGCCAAATTCTGTTTTTTTTTTGGGAAAGTGAAAAATAAAAAAAACCCTTTCATCCTTCTTTTGTCGTTGCCAACATTAAGAAACATAAATAATTTTGGAAATTCAGTTTTGTGACAGCCAAGTATATAAAGCTTCTGGTTTTTCCTCACCCAACAAAACATGCATAAAAAAGCACATAATTTCCCATAACTCCCATCACGCGTTTCATGTTGCTCATGAATTTAGAAATCATATTTGCATTGCTTGCATTGTTTGCAGGGTTACTAATAATGGCAATGTCCGCAACTATCATCAGCAGCGACCCGATTGTTCTACCGGCTGCCGCCGCCGACGAAACTCAGCCAACACAAGTCACAACAAAACTCGTTTCCCAAATCGAAATCGAGTTCGTAAAATGTGACTGCTGTGGATTAACAGAAGAGTGCACGCCGGCGTACATTGAGCACGTGAGGGAGAGATATCAGGGCCATTGGATTTGCGGGTTGTGTGCAGAAGCTGTAAAAGATGAGATTGTTAGGTCACAGAAGAGGCTGATGAGCACGGAAGAAGCCATGGCCACACACATGAACTTCTGCAAAAAGTTTAAGGCTTCAGGGCCTCCTCCAAACCCTACCATTCACTTGATATCCGCCATGAGGCAGATTCTACGGCGCAGTTTGGATTCTCCGAGGGGGGGTTTGAGATCAACCCCAAGTAGTCCTACAAAAATTAATGCAGGAAAAGGGCTCAAGAGGTCTGAGAGTTGCTTTTCGACTCTGACTGGTTGAGGATATTTGATTAATGGAGAATATATATCGGGAATAATGATCAAAAGTTGGGAAAAAGTTTGGCAAATTTGCAATTTTATTTGCTGAAAAGAAAAACACAGAAAGGAAAAGCAAGGGTTTAAATGTTAAGGGTCTAGATGTTTAATTTTAGTTGTAATTTAATTAGTATTGAACTAATACAGAACCTTTTTTTCTTTCATTTTCTTACTTTTTTTGTTATGTTGCTAGAATTTTAATTTCTCTTTCGTTCATTAAGTTTTTATATCTGTCATGAATCATATAATGTAATGCGTTCTGATTAAAAAAATTAAAGTTGTACAGTTCATAGCTGCCAAGGCCCAGATTGTGACCAGTCCCAGTTTAGGAATCCCACCGAACATGGTAGATATTCATAAAACTTGAAGGTGAACTTGTTTGGCCTGAACTTCTCTACATGATATAAAAATAAGAGTTTATGAGAATGGAAGGATCATTCTGCAAAGGAATCAAGAGAAATGTGAAGTGGTTTATGAGATTGTCCACCGTAAATTATTTTGGTCATTTCGAGAAAATTCTCCATTAAATTGAGGGTATTTTTGTCATATCAACTCCTCCACTTAAATTGGTGATAACTTCAATTGAAGGAGATTTTTCACAGAAGGACTAAAATGATTGACGATGGACAATCTTAGGAACCATTTCTATAGATTTTAAATCACAAAGATCAAAGTGAAAAATTATGACAATCTCCGAGACCCTTTTGGCTAAAAAGAACCTTTAGATTCCTTCCCTAAGGGCTCGTTTACGTAACCGTAATCAAGATAGGAGGAATTGGATTGAGGAGGAATCATAATCGAATTCTTGTTGAAACTGTTTACTTAAATGTTCAGGAATCGGAATAGGAATGAAACTGAATTCATAGAAGTTGTTTACTAAATCAACTGAGTTAAAGTCCATTATTGTGCAAAAGCCGAAGTAAGAGCCTAGCCAAAATCATCTTCCCTCAGCGGAAGAAAAAACCCAGAAACTAGACCTCGAGGTCACAGTCACCAAACTGATGTCACAGAAGGATGAGCAGGCGAGCGAGAAGTACGTTCGCGAGATACTGACGTTGACGTCATCATCCCGGAGCTACGTCCATGTGTGCATGTCGGCGGTGTCGAAGCGGCTGGTTCATCGCATCCTCAACGACGGCGATCCGATGTTCGGGAACGAGATCTCGTACGCGACCTGCAGATCTCTTGAACCTATCGGATTTTCGATTCCCTCACCCTACTGAATTCAAGTTCGTGAGATTAATTTGTTGGGTTGAACGGCAGATTGATAACAGAAGAGGGCATAATAGGAAGAGCAAATGAATTTCGTATTCCCTCACCCTCCCGGAATTCAATTACCACATCCATGGAGGGAGTCCAATTCCTCCAATTCTAGGAATTGAATTCCATTATTTGTGTGGGTCCCACACATTGTTGATTCCTTCCAATTTTAGTAAACACATATATGAACTGTAATCGGAATTAGACTCCTTCTTTTCATTTTGATTACGGATTGGTAAACACGCAGTTAATGAGTTATGTTCAAGAAATGCATCCAAAACCCCAAACTTAAACACATCATTCCAACATTTGGATAATGTGTCATCCAGTGGTAAAAAACACATAACAAGCATGGCAATAATTATAATGAGTTAGGTTCAAGTACAATTTGCGTGCTCTATTTGGTTGTAAAGACGTTACTAAAATTGTTTAGAACAAACAAGCATAATGTTGATTTTTATGTGACTAAGTGACAATGAAAGTTCTATCAATTCTCCCTAAAATGGGAAGAATTGAAACACAAGATAACTAGGAACATTAAAAGGAATTTTATTGGGCCACTTAGTACTACGGTCTAGTGATATTCCTCTTCACTTGTAAGTGAGATGTCTTAGGTTCGATTCTCGCCAAATGCGAGTTTGAACCACGTTATTGCTAGCCCATTGTGAGGCTAAACCCACCCCTCCCCATTAATTTAGAAAATATCGTTTGTTAAAAAAAAAATTATATTGGTACTCCAAAATTATTTTGCATTCCAAATATTTTAAATTTATACACTTCCGACGAGTGATGAGTGTACGATGAAACTTTTAAAATGCTAATAACAGTTTTGCATTCCAAATATTTTGAATTTCGCATTAATCATAGTGCCTCGCACAACACAAACACAATATAGCAAAGTAGTGACAACTAAGAAAATGGAAATGATCCTTGGGCCGTTGAAATTGGGCCAAAATTTTCTAAGTTGGCCTTGACCTAAAGTGTTACCTGTTTTGTAGGTGCAATTTTGTCTAAGATCAAGGAGGAAGAAATTTGCATCCACAAATTGGTGCTTTCATTGAGAGTCGAGTCACACGCTTGTAGAAGACTTTCACATCTTTGTAGATTTTTTGTATGTTCTTATTCTAGGAATTTTTATTTCTTAAAATCCTTTGATAAAACGTAAAAGAAAAATGCAAGAGATTCAGAAACCTCGTCGAACTGAAATTCCAACGTTCAAGGATTAGGATTGCGGCGATCTACAAGGCTCCATATAGTGATGAGTGGAACGACACCCCCACGAGGCACCACCGTGGCAACCACCACGGCCACCACGTTTGGCAAATCCCACGGCTCCAAAGCTACGACCTAAGCCATGCAATCTCAACCTTCAAGGGCCCAAGCCTTAGACGAGTCGGCCCGTGCCACCTAAATCCAACGCGAGCCCAATGTGTTGCCAAGCCGAGCCTAAGCCTCGCACCCACATGCACCACACACTAAGCAGCCCACCCCCGTGGCCCAACCTACTCCTGTGGCCCAACTTGCTCCTGTGGCTTCCCAAGAAGCCCAAATTGGCCCAAGATTAGTTCAACTATCCCGGCTTCAAATTTCAGGACCTACGATCGAGCAGGGGGCATTTTCACCATACTTCTCTGCAGATTTGACATTTCCCAACTCAAATCTCGCGCTCGGAGTCTACCACCCTTCCACTGCTCAATGAGGTGCATTTCTTCCAAGCTCTTCCAATCTGAATGACGAACAACCCTTGTCCCTACAAGTCATAGAGTTGACGAGCGCCCTTACACAACAGATGGCCTGGGTGAATCAACTCTTGTAGCGCACCGAGATCCAACGTTCCCCAGACGAGGTGTCTTGAAGTAGAACAAAGGCAGACAAGGAACCTCTCCAGCAGCGTCCCGGCAAATAGCCACTCGACTAGCCACGAACCAAGCTTTCAGGTAGCATACATTCCCGATTAGGCCTCCAAGATAGCGTATACTCCCGTCTTAGCGCGCAGAGGAGCGTGCACTCTCGACTAGGCCCACTGACAAGTATACACTCACAGTTGAGACCACACTTCGATGATCAACATGAGCAGCCTTCCATGCAAAACGTTCATTTGCGGCTAGGCCTACAATAAGCATCATCCACATCTTATCGGGGGAGGTAGCATGATGGACGGAGAGAATCAGTCATCAATCTTGCTTAAGTTCAATAGGTAGCCTGCGA
>JAOTRO020021672.1:2343-15613 GCA_028566515.2 Pyracantha coccinea | reverse complement strand
GACAGAATTGGATAACGAGAACTAGAAATTGGTAAAGAGCTAACTAGTCAAAAAGTCGCACATGCAGATGGCGAATTACTATGGTAACGAAAAACAATAATGCATATGTGCCTTGATAAATGTTTGATCCCAATCAATTCCATCTGGGAGTAAGCAAGTGATCAGATTCGAGATTGTTTTGAAGCTGCAGTGTTGTTAATGTTGCTGCGGTTGAAGATTTCTCAAGTTAAATTAGTTATGACATGCTGGTATCTTTTCTTAGTTAGTTTTCCAACTTGACTTTTGTTTTATTTGTATTCAATTTTTCCATTTTGTGATTGATTGTTTCAGAAAGCTAGTATTGCAATAAAATAGTTTGAGTTTGCTAGTAAATCAGTTTGTGATTTTACTGAGGTATACTTTGGAACTATTCAGTGTAATCTTCGCTTTGAATGGTTCTTGTCATTGAGGCTGAAATTTTATCTTGGATAAAGTCTAAGATTGTGCAGATAGAGTCATAGAGTTCCATATTTTGATATGCATAGGTGAGTTTGAATGCGAAGTTGAGGACTTTATTTTGGACTTAGTGATCACTTCCATGGTTCATTTAGTTAATCATTGTGTCTTCATACTCAAGTGGGAGAATGTTAGGGTGCGTTTGTTGCACCAGACTATTTCGGACTGGACTAGCTTCTGGGACTAACTTGGACTGGCTTAGACTAGACTAAGCTGGACTGATTTAGTGAAGCGTTTGGTGTAGTGTCGAACTAAAAAATAGAATAACAATAAATTCTAATATTATATCATTTAATTCATAATTTATTCCTAATTCTAGAAACCTCTTCGTCCATCAACCTATTTTTATTCCTCATTTTCTCTTTCTCGCCTCATCCTCTTTCTCTACCCTTTCCCTCTCTGCCTTCTATCTCAAGTCACAGAAAAGGAAGAAACTTGCTCTAATTATCCTGCACTTGAGCTTCCAAGAAGGACCCAAAGTCTTGAGCAATTTTGTATTTCTTTTTTTGCCTTTTTGTCAATTCATCATCATCTTCCCAAGCCTCAGATCTGGCCGACCTAGACTCTTCTCAGAGCTGGAGCCCTGCGATTTGAGGCCTATTGGGGGAGTTGGTGTGTTGAGTCGATGATTCAACGGCGGAGGGTGTGAAAGTTCAGGCTTTTCCGATGTATGTGCGGCTGGCGCGCAGTGATTCAACGGCAGAGTCATCAAGCTTCTTTTTGGGAAAATCAAACCCATTTTTCGGTGGAGTTGGCGAAGGGAAGCAGACGAGCGACAGAGGAAAGAAGCAAGTCTTAGCTTGTCCTATGGTTTTCGAGGACTCTAGCTAAGAACCACTAGTGACGCTGCTAGTCCCGGCGAGTCCGGGCTAATCTCATTAATCTTAGCCTGGCATGATAACAAACGTTGGACTAGACTAAAAGTTAGTCCAGTCTAGTCTAGTGAAACCTAGTGAAGCAAAACAAACGGGCCCTTAGAGTATGAGTATGAAACATGATTGAGGATAGGGCTGGAAAAAATTCCGAACCAAAGCGAAAAAATACCGATCCCAAACCAAAAATGTCCCAAATCGATTTTCCCAAAATTTTCGGTATGCTATCTCGAAAAAATACCGAAATTTTGTTATGGGAATCGAGATTGTCTTCCTAATATTTCGGTATTCTCATACCGAACCGAAAATATATATTTTTAATTATTTTATATATATATATATATATTATTTTTTAAATTATCGTTAGAGTTAATTTGAACCGTTGGATTGTTTCAAATTAATCTATGCCATCCATTCCTTGTTAGGCTTTCTCCCTGTTGAGGACTCGAGTGTCGTTTCGAACTTTTGATTTCATTTCTCACTCACTCGGTCTCTCAGCTTAGCACCTCAGTCACCGAGAGAGCCTTCTCCTCCTCTTCTCTATCTCAAATCCAACTTCGGCCAGCTAGTCACCGACCCACCACCACACGGATCATCCACCGCTGTCTCTCTCCGACAGTGGACCCTTCCTTCACGACACAGAGCCACAGCCACCACCGGTCTCTTTCTCGCGATTCTCTCTATCGCGACTCTCTCTTGCGATTCTCTTTCTCAGGAGTCTCTGACTCTCTCACGCAATCCTCTCTTTCAAATTCAGATACAGGTAAATAAATATGGGAATTAATTTAGGGTTTGAAATTTAATTTAGGGTTTGTGAAATTTAATTTATGAATTCTAGATTAGGGTTTGTAAATTTAGGGTTTTTGAAATTTAATTTTCGAATTCTAGATTAGGGTTTGTACATTCAAGGTTTGTTTGGTTTCACAGATTCTAGTTAATTGATCTAATGGCTCTTGGGTTTTTACAGATTGGTGAAGGAACTGGGCTCTTTTACTTTGCTTCTGCAGCTTCTGTGATGGAGTTTTATTTACCAACAGGTAAATTTCTCAAATGGGTTTTTACTTGATCAAATGGCTCTAGAGTTTTGTCCCACTATATTATGAATGTGACATTACATATTAGAACATCCTGCAATGTATGTTGAAGAATATAAAAATTACAAGATAGGCGAGAGCAACAGAGAAGCTCTAGTGTTATGCTGATCAATGATCATTGTATCATGATTCATGCTTTTTCGAATGAAGAATGATCAACATTTTAAATCTGTTGCCATAATTGAATTGATTGTAACTTCTTTGGTCCTGTTGGTTATATGATATGTCTTCGGTCCTCTCTACTTTAATTTCTATTGTTCCTACATGATTTTTATAGGTTATCCAACGTTTTCAAGAACTTTTTGCCCAAACGAAGTGCAAAGAAGCTACTAAGCTTGCCGCAGATACTGTTGCTAAATTTCAGGTTTCCATTTTGCTTCTGTATTCTTTAAGCAGTATTTCTCTCTTCAAATGATTCTGTCCTGGATGTGTTTCACATGTATGATGTATCTAATATTTTTGTTTTCAGTCCTATTTGTATCAAGCTTCTGGTATGTAGTTTGATGTATTATGGTAGTTCTTATCCTTTGGGTGTTTAATATGTCTGATAGTCTGAGTGTTCTCTAATTGGCTAAATCTGATACATAGTACATATAACATTTTTCTAGTAGTAGAACATGTATGAGTAATGTTATTGATGCTTTGTAGAGGTTAGGAGAATTAAATGAATTCAAGTGGCTGCATCTATGTCAAAACCATTGAGAAATGAATATATACTAAATGGTAATCTAGTGGACTAAACTGAGATACAACATACTTGGTCAAAAGACATATTGTACTTGATAGGTTTAGATTGTATGTTCATTTGTTTGAGAGGGTAAGAGTTACAATTCTTACGCTCTGCTAATGATTTTTGTTTTCCTTGTGTTAAAATTCTTGTTTGTTAGCATCAATGTTCAGAAGGAAACTTTGGCAATACTTGTTATGCTTACTTGCACTTATTGAAGTCCAATAGCCCAAAAGCCCAAAACTATTTTGGGATTCCCGATTGTCCTGAAATCCTGCAACTATTTTGGGATTCCCAAAAATTTGGTTTGGGATCGGTATTGAATTTGGGATTCTCGAAAACTTCGGTTTGGGAATCGAGACTTGCCTTTCGGTTCGGTATCTCATACCAAACCAGCCCTGGTCTAGATCGTTCTAGGCAAACCTAACAAATTCAGCCTCAGAAAGGGGTAATCGACACCAATTCCTAGTCGACTTGAACCTCATAAGATATTCCATTGGTGACTCATCAGATGACTGAGCCATTCTAGCCAAAGAAGATACTGACACTTTCATCCCAAGGCAATAGAATTGCTTGTGAAATTTCTCGACCAGGTTCTCCAGTTTTATATCAAATTTGGTGGAAGGTTAATATACCACCCAAATGCCATGCCTATCAACAAGAAATTAAACAGTCGTAATTTATGGTAATCACTGTTGACATCTCCACATTAGGCAGTGAATTAGGCCACAAGTTCTAATGAGGACAAGGACGATTCCCCAGTGAAGAGACTAAAATCTAGGATTTTGAATCCTCAGGGATACTCAAACCTTTCGACGAAGGCCAGATATGGATGGATAAATTTTAGGACTGTTGCCCCTTTTTTCAAAGATGAGTCGATCATTCTCTGAACTTCACCTATATCAACAGATGTCGTTTCGGTTCTTCGGCCAAACTGGGCTGACCTAGTGCTTGTCTCACCATATGGTCTTTTGAGATCGATTGTCCTGGTCCGATTGAGTTCTATTTCAGCCTTCACTAGCAGCAGCATTTCCCTTCCCAATGAAATATTTTTCTTTATAAAAAGGTTTTGTCTTGGCTGATCGACCAGCCCATTTTCATGAACTTTGTTAACCAGAGTCTCAAGCAACTTATTAGTCAATGCGTGGCTCTTGATCACCTCGTCTTTTTTTTCGCATAAGCCTTTTACCTTTCGGCTAATAGCTTACTTAAATTTTCGAGCATGTTCCTCCAACCGTCGTCGAAAAAAAGATTTAGACAATGCACCAGAAGTCTCATCATCTCCGTCCTCGCAATCTTCTACTAAGCCTTCAATAAATCTATCTTTTATCACTCTGGTAGTTTGAGCGAAGACCACAGTATCATGGTTCTAACCGCCGAGATTAATTTCCGTTTCTCGGCGAACCGTGCCTATAGCTTGAGGTGTCACAACTGGTTTTCGTATGGCAACCACCACACGTAGGATTGATCGGAAGTCTGTTAGGATTTCGTCTGATGCTCTCCTTGAGCCTCAGTTCATGGCTAAGCTCTGCTCTGCTCCTTGTTACTAAAAGTGCCCCAACATTACTTCAACTTGGCAATTGGAAAGGGTAAGAATATTTTCACAAATCATTAATTAAATTTTTCTTTTTTTTTTCAATTAATTATATTATTTGGTGTTTCCAAACTTCCAAGTGGGTAAGAATGATTGTTTTGTCACACCTTAAACACCCCATCGCACTTCGGTCCGCCATGTTTCAGTGTTTCGGCTCCAATAGTATGACTTCAATGTAAGTGGGTGTGTGCTCAATGCTTTTTTTTTTAAGCTTTTGGTGGGATTGTGCATATCTAAGTGTGCCTTCTCTAAATCCATGCTCTTTTAAGTTCATATGGTAAAGTATTAAGATGTTTCTAGTGAGGAGCAACATGGTTCACCCAGATCCTCCCATAGATGAAGAATATATGGATTATATTTCCATCAATTTTGAAGATAGCCTTGACCTTAAGGAAAGGAATGTTGACTCTATACATTTAGTGGGTCTCCTTATTGCCGATCAGGAACCCTTCTAAATCTTTGTCAAATAGGTGCTTCGAAATCTCTGGAGGAAAATGGGCAACATCAAGGTCTCTTGAGATAAGGAAAACGTCTACTCCATAGAACTTGGGGACGCAAAAGTGGCTAGAAGAATCCTTGAAGGCAACCCTTGGTTCATCAAGGGGGCCCTTTTCACTGTTAAATTGTGGCCCATGTACCAATCCCATGAAGCAAATCGGGTTAATTTATGGATTCAAGTTCATGGTGTACCTAGAAATTTATGCACTATCAAGAATGCTAGGGTGCTTGGTTCAAAGCTTGGGTTGGTGCTTGAGATCGAAGATCCTGCTATGACTGGGTTTCGTGGCTTTCTCTGGGTTTGAGTTGATCTAGATGCTACAAAACCCCTCCTTACCAATTTTACTATGACATGCTTTGTCAAAGGAAATCGAACGTGACTCCTGAAATATAAAAATCTTAAAGATTTTTTCTTTAACTGTGGTTAGTTAGGTCACGTTCGTAGGTGCCAGTGGAATGCTCCGGCGAGAAAGGATGGTAAGAATAGATATAACCTGGATTTACGGGTGGCTGTCATCTCCAATAAGTCTACTTGCCCTTTTTTTGACTGGGAATTTCAAGCGTAAGTAACCAAAATGAATACTCAGTGGCGACGAAAATAAGGGATAATGCCATTGGATAAGGTGGCTACAGGGACCTGCTATGGGAAAATGTGTGAATGATGGAACATGACATTCTCTGGGATGTTAGATGGACATCGCACTTCCAACCCTATCCAGTTAGGTATTGAAGCCATAATCACTGTTGGTGTGGTGAGGTAGGGTAGTACTGACAATGCTGATGTGTCCACTGGTACTTCTAGGAAAGCATCTCTCATTGACTAGGGAAATATAGACAATCCGGAGAGCTTAAGAACCCACTATCGCAATGGGACTCTTACACTAGTTGTTAATGGGCTCTCATTGGATAAGAACTGGTTAAATCCATGAAAGGTCCCTAATTGGGCCTTTAACAATGCCAATGGTTTACTCGATAGCCTAATTGGAAATAGCCCAACCCAAGTGGAAATGATTGGGCCTAATGGGATGTTAAAAATTCTTGAACTTGAGTGGTTAGTCTCTGCCTGGCCTATCTGTTTGATTGCCACATCTAATCTAGTGTGGCTGAGATTTTGCCACCTCATCAAAGGGATTTCTCTTTACGTGGCATGATTAGGAGCTCTAAAAGAAAAGAGCGTGATGATTCCCATCTTCCAAAGGTGGAGAAGAAACTGAAACCCCACTCCTTTGTTGAAATTTTTTCCCATAATGCAATTAATAATGGGAGAGGCAAGAGGGGTAGAGGAGTAAGAGGTCCAAAACATGTGGGAACTAGGAAACCTATCTAGAAGAATGTGGATTTTAATCTTAAGGATGTTATTGTTAGTCCCTTGAAGAAACTGGAAGAAGTCGAGGCCCAAGGAATGTTGAGAAGGAAAAATGTGACTTTTCTTAAACAGAAGTAATCGATGGAGGCTGCCGAGTACTAGCCCTGCTGAACCCAATGTTAGCCTTTAGCTAGAACGTTCGTGGGCTTGGCAACCGACGAACGTTTTGAGACCTGAAGAGTTTTCTTCAAGATAAGAGGTAGGATTTGGTCTTCCTATATGAAACGAGAATGACTGCGGTTTAAATGGGAAGATTAAAAAGACGTTTAGGTGTGAAAAGAGTTTATGTGTCCTTCGTGAAGGTAGATCTGGTAGTTTATGCCTCTTATGGAGATGTGGGCTGTCAGTATCTTTACTCTCGTCTTCAATTAGCCACATTGATGTTCAGGTGCAGTATAAGAACCAGATTATGTGTCGCGTTACAGGGTTTTATGGCCATCCTACTCAGCCACTGAGGTACCAATCATAGGAACTGCTACGTATGCTCAACGATGATATGGATGAGTTGTAGGGGTTTTAACAAAATCCAAAATATCGGGGATCGTATCCGACCTGCGGCACAAATTAATGAATTTAGAAGCGCTATTGAAGATGTGAGGTTAATGGAATTTGATTTCTTGGGTTATGAGTTCACTTTGAGTAATAAGAGGAATGGCTCAAAAAATGTCAAGGATGTTGGATAAGGATTTCGGTAATGAGGTCTTTGGCAATCTATTTAGTCCGCATACTTCACACCACCTCACTGCTTACTCCTCTGATCATCACCCAATCTTAATCTCGGCAGACGGGCCTACTGGTGATTCTCGTTGGCGGGGGGTTGTCGTTTTCAGTTTGAAGAATTATAGACTACCTTTGAGGACTATAATGAAATAATCTAGAAAACGTGGTCTACTAAGAACACTGTGAGTAGCAAATTAAAAATGTGCGTTGAAGACCTTGTATCTTGGAAGCAGAGAAAGTTTGGAGATATTCATTATCGTACACGTGAGTTGAGAAGGAAATTAGATTCACTACAGTGTTTAGTTTCCACTGAAACTCTCCTCCAATAGATCAAAATTTGCGAAGATGAGTTGGATTGACTACTGGAACTCAATGAAATCTATTGGCAATAAAGATCTCATGTCAATTGGATTAGACATGGTGATAAGAATACTTCTTTCTTCATAAGCACTCCAACTATCATACAAAATGTAATTTAATCTCGGGGATCTTTGATGATAACAATGTATTGCAGTGTGATGAGGAGGTTATTATCGATACTTTTGCTGATTACTATAATGGTCTTTTTACCTCATAATTGAATTGCCTTAAGAATGAGATTTTCAACGCGGTGAAACTTCGAGTTCCCCATAATTTGTGAAATGGTCTGGTTATGCCTTTTACTAGGGATGAAATTGAGATGGTTGTGAAGAATTTTAGGCCTCCGAAATCTCCGGGGTTGAATGGTATGCCGGCTCTTTTCTATCAAAAATATCGGTGTATTGTTGGAGACGATGTGTGTAGCATATGCTTCTCAGTTTTGAATGATAGTGGAGATGTTGGTGCTATGAATAAAACTTTGATTTTGCTCTAGTTCCGAAGTTGATCTTCCCATGCAGGTTTCGGGGTTTCGACCAATTAGCCTTTGCAATGTTATCTACAACATCATCTCCAAGGTTATTACTCTGCGTATGAAAAAGATTCTACCCTTTGTCATATCTGAATACCAAAGTACCTTTATTCCTAATAGAATGATTCTACATAATGTCCTCGTTGCCTTTACAACTATCCATTGTCTGAAAAGAATGGGAAAACAAGGTCAAAAGAAATTGGCACTCAAACTTGACATGGCCAAGGCGTATGACCGTGTCAAGTAGGCAAATTTGAAGAGAATGTTGCTAATAATGGAATACCCGACCATATTTGTAACTTTGGTCATGAAGTGTGTTACCGCAGTATCATACTCTTTCATTCTCATTGGTAGACCACATGGGGAGGTTGCCTTTTCCCGGGGCATTAGACAAGCGGATCCCATTTCCTCATATTTGTTTTTAATTGTCTCTGAGGGTTTCTTATCCCTGCTACAGAGGGTAGAGGAGAACTCCTTAACCCATGGGATATCCATTGCAGCAAGGGCCTCCTCAATTAATCATCTATTTTTCATGGATGATAACCTACTTTTCTGTGATGTTACTCCATCAGAAATTGGTAAACTAAAGAGAATTTTCTAGGTTTATAATGGCGCTTCGAGAAAATGAATCAACTCTAACAAGTTAGCGGTTTGCTTTAGTCCCTCTATTGGTAATGATGCAAAATAGGTTATCCACCATATGTTTAATATTCCTATTGTCCCTTGCCATAAATGATATCTAGGGCTCCTAGCTGTTGATGGAAAGGATAAAAAAAGAATGTTCCAAAACTTGAAGGACTAGATTTGGAAGAAGATAAACGATTGGGAAGGGAAACTTATATCTAAGGTTGGAAATGAAGTCTTGATTAAGGCTATTTGTCATGCTATCCTATCTTATAGTATGAGCATTTTCAAGCTTCCACTTGCAAGTTGTGGTGAAATTGATAGCACTATTGTGAAATTTTGGTGGTCTAATAATAATGGTGGGGGGATACATTGGAAGCATATGTGTAAAATTAAAAGTCAAGGGGTATGGGACTTAGGGAGATATCATGCTTTAACCAGGCTCTATTGAGGAAACAAGGGTGGAAACTCCCGAAATTTCCTAACTCACTCATTGCAAGACTGCTTAAAGCTCGATACTTCAAGGACTCCAACTTAATGGAAGCCCATATTCTCTCATACCTGTCTTATACTTAGAGATCTTTAATATGGGGCAGAGATTTACTCCATCATGGGTCTCGGTGGAGAGTTGGTAATGGCCAGTCCATTCAAATTTATGGAGATCTATGGGTTCCACATGAGAGATTCTTTCAAGTACATTTTCACCTTTACTTGCCACTTCACTTAACTGACAGCTCGCTTATCTCGGATAATGGCACTTAGGAAATGGCCATGGTGTATGAAAATTTTGATCAAGATGAGGCAGATGCTATATTGTCTATTCCCTTGCTCGGTGATAGCAATGACCACCAGATTTGGCACTTTAACTCAAATGATCGCTACATTGTTAAAAATGGCTATTAGGTGGCCCTTGAATATAGAGACTTGGTTGATGGAGTGGAGACACATAACAGGGCATCCTTGGACCAGTTTTGGAAACAAATTTGGAAGGTGAAAATTATGCCTAAGGTATCTCACCTTGTTGGGCGGGTTGCTAATGAGTGTATTCCTTCATGCCAAAATCTCCAATGGCGTCAAATGGTTGGCAATGGGACTTGTCCCTGATGCCTCGTGGCCTTGGAAACTACTTTTCATGCATTCTGTGATTGTAGCTTTGCAAGAAGTTCTGGGAGTCGTTGGGTTTCCCTAGGTCAGTGTGGTGTTCTAGTACAGATGTGACTATTAATTAGTTAATGGATGTTTGGGCTTCATCCTCTCCCATGCTTCTTCTTCTCTTTGCAGCTGGAATTTGGTGGCTCTGGTTTGCTAGAAACCAACTCTTGTTTGAATCCCAATGTGTTGATCTTGAGGTGTTAATCTAGCGTGTGAAGGACTATGTCGTGGAGTTCCAAGATGTTTCTCTCTCTCGTCGTATGAATGTTCCTTTACAAGTTCAAAGTTTTATATGGCTTTCACCACCAGAATGTTAGTTCAAGTTAAACGTGGATGGTGCGGTGAACTTGACTGATGGTAGAAAGAGTGTAGGTGCAATTATTCGTGACTATCGTGGTAGTCCTAAGGGGGCTGTCTCTATGCCTAGTCCCTGTTTTGTGTCTGTTTTGGCTACAAAATTGTTTGCATTAAAAACGGGGCTCGAGCTTGCCATTAATGTGGGATGGTTTCCCCTTATTGTTGAATCAGATTCGCAAATTGCCATCCAACTTATTACCCAAGATGAACCATATGGCACGGATGTGATTCGATAGCTATCTCAGAACCAGTGTCTGATCCCTCAGGCCATCCCCAGACATGTGAATGGAGCTGCACATTGGATTGCGCGACAAGGTATCCATGAACAAAATTTCATTTTTTTGGAATGAAGTAGGCCCACCATGGCTTACTAATACTCTAATTTCGAAATCAGTAACTACTTAAATGTTTTGGTGTAGTCTTTGTTGGCTTGCTTGGTCTCTTTTCCCTCACTGGAATTTTTCCCAAGTGGTTTTTTCCAGGTAAGGTTTTTAAGAGACCTTCACGTTGAGCTTGCCTTTGGACTAATGTATGTTATGGCATTTCCTGCCCTTGGTTATAAAATATTACCCTTTCAAAAAAAAAAATGTGTCACGACAACAGGGAGATCATGTGCCTACGACACATTACCTTGGACTGGACTTTGAACTATAGGTGCTAAACATGTATTCGATTTACCCATAATTGTTTTCTTTTTTATTAACCGTGTCTCAATGGTCATGAATTTTGTAGCTTTAGTGTTAGGTCCCACTGGGCGTGCTAAAATGTTGACCCTAAAAACTACCTAGCCTACATGGCACACAAGCCAAATAGCTAATAAGCTAACTAAGTCCTTCGATTGAATACAGAGCGTGCCAACTCATTGGCCAAACTCGGTCAGGGAGTAAAATGAATGTTGATGTAGCGTTAGGGGCGCCGATGACTTCTGAATCTTACGACCGAAAGAACACGTCTCGACCTTCGGGTTCTAGAGCCTGAAGACAAGGCTGCTAGTTCTGCAAAGTTTAATATTGAATTCAGCTATCAGTGTGCCGAATGTAATAACCCGGTAACACCTCACTTCACCGTGAATGCTGATAAGATGACCTCTACCAACAAGGACTCAAAATTCCTTGTTGACTGAGACTTGGATAGATAACCAGTCCGTCTCGAAGCAATGTTGTTTATTCAAACTGAAGGTGCTCATTGGTCAGCTGATTCTACGGTTCTAATGTTGTTTATCCAAACTGAAGATGTTGCCGGTTGCCTCTATAGTGCTGTTTATCCAAACTGAACATGTGTTGGCGGGAAAAAGAAAAAGAAAAAGAAAAATCTCAAGGTCTTTGAGAGGTTTCGCATGGAGCGAGAGTTTACACAAGGTAGTTTTGTGTTGATTTAGAGGGGCTTTGAATGATGCACTCCCTTCTCTATTTATAGTACCAATTTCCTTAATGACCGAGGTAGAGTTTCATTCGAATTAGAATTCCTTAACCCAATCTAAATAGGTCTTAACCAATCTAACTGTGAACCAAGCTCTTAAATCACTTAGATTCAACCCTTGACTCTCGGCATCTTTTCTAAATCGAAGGATCCTTAGCTTCTGAAGAATCCTTATTGTACTAGGATTCAACCACTTCACCTTTATCGAGACGAAACCATCTTCTGATAGGATTCGACCGAACTCTACTAGGCTAGGCCGAAGGTGAGAATATTCCTAATACTTTTTACTAGACCGAGAACAATCATGGGCTTAGCCCAAAGTATTATTTTGGGTCCAAACATTTACATAGAAATTATTATCTCACAGTACCCAAGCATCACCATTAACATGGACTAGCCTACCATCCCCAATTCGCCATCGCATACCTTTCTTTAGCAACTCTCGCCCTTATAAAATTGATCTCAACGTATAAGATGGACCCAAGCCTAACTCCACTGATATGAAATCCGAATTTACAAAATAACTTTCCTTGAGCATTTTAGCAACCAACGTATTCGAAAACTCCAACAAATGTCATCCCTGTTTCCACAAAAGAGCTTGATTGAAATAGGATAATTCTCGAAAACCTATTCTTCCATCAACTTTGTGTTTACACATGAATTTCCAATTTTTTCCAATGAATACCTCGGCCTTCACTTTAGGCCACCAGAATCTAGCAATTATACTCTCCAATTCATTACAAAAACCAATAGGAATCTGAAGGACACTCATCGTATAAGATGATTTTCTAGTCTTATAGTTAACTGTAAAGTATGAATATTGAACATACTCCTAAAAATCACAAAAAAATCGTGCTCCAAGGAGACTAGTTATATCTCAAGTTAGAAAGACAATACTTAAGTAATGACTGGTCAGTACCCATTTTACTCACTATATTGTGTGCTCCAGTAATATTGTAACACATGTTCATTTATACTTTCTTGAAGTATTGTAACCAAACACTGACTTTTCCTTTAAACTTGCGACCAAACAAAACCTCACTTCTTCCTCCTATGACTAAACACAACCTATCTTCTTCCCCCCTTCCTGCAAACACCTCATATCTCAACCCCCCTCCCTAATCCTTCTATCCTCTGTCGAAGTTTCTTGCCCCCGTCGAGCACACCCATTCCTTTCTCCAACCTTTTTTCGCCGATTCGAGCCCAAATTTAGTTTGAAAACAATGTTTAATTTAAGGGTCAAGTGCTGATTTTTCAGAGTTGCAGAGGAAGGAGACAAGGGAGAAGATAAGCTGGAATGGACGAGGGTGGGGTCAACGAAGGTGGGAGGTTAGAGGAAGGTTGGAGAAGGATGAGGCAAGGATAAAACTGAGGAAGGGCAGAGTAAGAAGAGGATAGGGTTTTTGGGATTTGCGAATTTGCCATGGCAGAGGACCCATGGGTAAAGGTAGGAGAAGGTTGGT
>JAOTRO020021584.1:0-15615 GCA_028566515.2 Pyracantha coccinea | reverse complement strand
CAAGGTGACGACAAAAAAAGTGCCCTCACTTCATATAAAAAAATTATTTGTTTTCACATGTAAGACATTGATAAAATTGTATTAGAAAAACACTTCAAACTCAATAATTTAGAAACACGGAATAACTAATTTATTTTGTATTGAGAAGGAAACCAAAAAACTTCGGGCTTACAGGTAGATAGATTATGAGTTTTGTTTTCCATATGAACTTTTAAAGTGTTTTTGTATAAATCGTGAGGTATTTTTTCTTATTTACTAACCTTGTCAATATAAGACAAAAAAATAATAATGTTTTCGAGTCTTTAAGGATATGTATAAGTAATGAATGAACACTAAATTAAAGAAATTTAGTCTACTCGTTACTCTTTGTTAAAGATTAGACTTGAATTGGAGCGGATATTTAAAAATAGCAACCCACATAGCTACTAGCTAGTAAATAAATTAACAACTAAACAAAAATTTGTAAAAATTGAAAAAAAAAACATGCATATAGCATTTCGAACTTAAGACATCTCGTTAATTTTAAACAACAAAAACCATTATTTCTAATTAAACTTCTTGATCACTTAGCCAAATTTTATAAATTTATACTGTTATCAAAAGAAATTTGTAAAAATTTGAGTGTAAATAAGCACACATGGTATTGTGAACATAAGACCTCTTTATTAATTTCAAACAACAAAACCACTAGTTCTAGCTAAATTGCTTTGTCACTAAACCAAATTTTATAAATTTATACTCTTATAAAAACATATATAAATATATCACCCTAATAATTTTGGTGCTCCCATTTTTTTTGGATCCCGAACGATGGCCTTGCCCTCACTGGACCTGGGCCGAACCTGCGTCCTGCAATGTGTTAAAAATTTGACAGTAGTTTTGTGAAAATTATGCCTTTAAAAAAAACAAATCCTAAATTTGGACAAAATGGGAGTGCAATTGAAAAAACAGCCGGTCTCTCTTCCCTCGCTCTCGCTCGGTCTCTCTTCCCTCTCGCTCATATTGTTCAGTGACTCCGTCTGAAACCCTAACCATCGATCCCTCATCCCTCATCCCTCTGTCTGAACCCTCTCCTATCCTTCCCAGCCTCTGCATACCCGAGCCCAAGTCCACCTTTTCGGAATCAGAAACAAAACCATCTCTAATTGCAAATCCGCCGAGTTCCTGCGCACCCAAGTCACCTGCAGGCTGCAGAACCTTTGTTCTGCCATTGCAGAGGGCGAAAATCAACAGCAACTGCAAGAGTCTCTCTCGTGCCACTAATACTGGTGACCTTCAAATTTGAGATTGGTGTCCTTTTATTTTTGGTGTCTTTTAAGCTGAGATTGGTGTCTTGATTTTGCTTTTGGTCTCATGTCGTTGTGCACTTGGTCTTTTGGTGGATAGCTGAACATATTAAAATTTATTACATATCTATTCGAACTCCAATAAATAACTGTTATCAATTTACCTCTTGCATTCATTCTGTAAGTAAATATTATTCCTAGTTAGAAGATAAACTCTGAAAATTAGAACCAACCCCTAGGTTTGAATACATAGGTTTTTTTCTATATCTGAGTTATGACTTTATATATGATGATGAGTAAAACTATGATTTTCTTTATCCTTGTTACTACAAAGTTCTATGGAAAAATGAAATTTCTATTTATGTGTATCTTCTTGCAATCATAGATTAGTTAGAAGTTTAATTAGAAGTTAAGTAGTTTTTGTTGATTTTATCTTTTGCTAGTAGACTAGCTAGTCCTGACATTTGGATTCTTGGTAAATGATAAATGATAGTGAAATCAGATACGCAAAAGGAGAGTGAAGATGATAGCACAACTGCCGTGTTGCATGGCAAGGGCAGACCAGTCAGCCGCCTAGTGCATAGGCGGGGATTATTATCATGCGTGCATATGCGTAAGTGAACGACTAATCGTATCAACCTTCTTGATACTATATGAAGGAGGAAGAAAGCAAAAAGATAGTGAAAGAGGAGCATCCAACACTCGCTAATAATACTTATATTCAACTATATAGGATGATTCCTGAGGGATAAACCAGATGTTCTGTCATGTATAATTATTTGTTGGTGTGTATATGTTGAATATATGTATGCTAATCTGAACTATCTTGAGGGTTTATTAGAAGTAATAATATATTACGTACAAATTTACCAGATTTGTTAAGTTTTATATATAATATATACATACACGCACATGTATGATTTCAAGTATATATTTGAATAAAATTTATTAGTTCATTGTCCTACCACTTATCTGTTTGTATATTTTTCGTATGAACCTTTCATGGTGTAGGGCTACGCTCATGATAGTCCTGTCAAAATCAATACAGAAAAAAGAAGGAAATTGTTTTAAGTTTTCAAGCAATAATTATAAACAGACAATACAGCCATGGTCCATGGTGCCAGAAATTAAGAATAATATACTGCTGCATACAGCAAACCTAAACTGTCGACTGATGAAGAGATATATATGGTTTCAATATTACGTGTTATAAGAGAATGTTGAGAGTGTAAATATTATGTTGGGAAATTAAGGAACCTAACTTGCATTTTCATAGAGAATAGAGTTGTTTCTCATATTATCAATTAGTTTTATGGTTTGAAACCTTAACTTTCTTGAAAGAATCAAAGAACAATATATATGTTTGACACTAATAAAGAATTATATTATTGATGATATTTATACAAATGCCAGCAGGACTGTATACAAGAGGAGAAAAAAACCCTAAACACGTATATAGACTAAGCATGCACAAACCTTTAACCTTTTTCTCCAATCAAGCCAAATACATATAATATATAGACCACAAATATAAATATATGTCACAAATCAACAAATTGGATATCTGTCTAATATGGAATATGCATGGAATATGTTCCTTCATTTATAGCAAAACCATGCTGTTCTCATCCACCTGAAATCCCATCTCATCCAAATTTGGAGCCACCCCGTTGTCGAAGCTGCCTTCTTCTAAATTCATGTCCCATAGAAACCCATATTCGTCGTCGTTTTTCGTGTTTAATTCGGAGACAGAGGAATTGGTGTATTTTTCCTGATGAGAAAGCTGTAGGAGATTCAGGAAAGCGTTGCTTTGGTTGTGGTTTTGGTTGTACACACAAGGCATTGTTTGGTCATAAGTTGGAGGAGGTGGAACTAAATTTAAAGGAACAGTGCATGGTGTGGTCTCCAACTTAAAGTCATGGGGGTTGAGTTTGGTGCTGTTCTCTGCTCCCTTGCCTTTGTAGAAAACTCTGCACAGAACCCAGTCTTCCTGTGAAACAAAAGAACAATATAGTAAGCTTAATTAGGGGAAAAAAATGCAGTTAAATGCATGTAAAAGCACTATTTACAAAATATATATGTTTAGTGAAATATTATATGCAATTGCTAACAATAGTTGTGATGTGAATGATTATAATTTAATTTTGTTATATAGTATATGTATAATTTAATTTTGTTATATAGTATGTACAAGTAATATAATTTGAGTGAATTGAAGCATTGTATCAACATACAACGTGGTGTATCAGATGCATCCTTGAAATAGTTTATCGTATACCATGTGAATGTTACTGTGATGAGTTCTAGCTAGATACATGATACACCAACTCATACTTTCCCTCTAAATTTTGGACTGTTCCAAAATTTTCCATGCATGATGCTTGAAGCCCATACTGTCCTTCAGGTTTCCTGAGCTTGATGAAGTGGCTGGCTGTTGCATTGGTGTAATAATAAAATGATGGGGGTATTGTCACGTGCAGATTTGAATTTCACGTGACTAAACTATATATCTTAATGTGAAGAATATTTGTGGCGTGTGGATGAAGGATTTCATACAAATATACCATTAGTATTATAATAATTAAGAAAATTGGATTATATGAATAGTATTAGCTAGAAATATCAATGAAATTACCTTAGGAGGCATATGTGGGGACTCCAGCCTGAACTCATGCATAATCCAACCAGTTTTGATTCCATTAGGAGCTCTGTTCCGATAGAACACCAAAGTCTTCCTCATCCCTACGATCTCCCCAGTTCCTGGCTCCATCACCAGCCGATCTTTCCCTGTTGCTTTCCAGTATCCAGTTGACGTCGCACGATTGGTCCGGAACCCCGTGGCATACTTACGGTCACGGAAGCTGAAGAAGTACCACTCATTGGCATTTAGCTTGGCCACCTCTGCAATAACCAAAATAGAATTACAAAAGTTTCATTAATTAATCACAACTATCCTTAATCATTATATATTTATGCATGCAATGCTAATTAACTAATTAGGTATATATCATTATCAATATTCTTGTCATTAAAAATAAGTAATTATGGCCAAAACAAAAAGTACTAAGAAAAGTCCTATATATCGAAGTAAGAAAAGTGACATTTGTTATGTAACTTTGCTTTCATTTTTTCTTGTTTTGAGTTGGCAAATGTGTTGGCAAGTCAAGATCATCTTAATAGCTATGAGTTATGTCTAAGGAAACTAAGCTAAGACTAAGAGAGATGAGTGGTAGGTGTCACATACATTTATTTAAGGAAACATCGTGATCTAATTAAGGACCATAACCATTAGGGTTCAAAGGCAAAAACCACTCTTATTATCTGAACATGGAAACTTTAATCATATTAATTCTTAATGAATAGTTGTCTGTGGGAAGTACTATAATGCATGCCACGTGTCATATTTTCAATATAGGGAAAATCATGAGTAACCATTCAGTTCAAAAGTAAGCTAGTTTTTTCTTTAACTTTTTGGTTTGAAAACAGAGAAATTTCTGCCTATTTTTAGATGTATATTTATTTGTGTCTATCTCTTACATTACGTGATGAATTTGAGAAGATATACAAAGGATTAGAAAGTAGAATTCCTCTCCTAAAAATAACGTAAAGTTTCTGTTATTCCTTTTTATCTGATACTTGCCCAAGAAGGTAAAGAAAACTAATTACTATTCAAGGTATTTCGAGCATATCACAATTAATACATAATTTCCCTGTCAGATCAGGCTAAGGAAACTGTATGATAATTGGGACGTACGGATGGCTGGTAGATGATTCCTATTCGACATAAAAAGGATAAGGATAATCAAAAGTAGTAGCTATAAATGATACACTAAACACAGAAGATCGATTTCATCTAGCTTGCTATTCATGAACACATCTGGGCCGTTTATAAAGAAAGCAAAGGTCCCACTTCAAATGGACGGTTTCGATATGTTCGGCAACTAGAGACGATTTTTGCACGACAGGAGGCATCAAATGATCGATATAGCCCACATGATTTGCATGAACACAGCTGTGTGTATGCGAGAGAGAGAGAGAGAGAGAGAGAGCATATACGGAATACTTGCGTATATGGATACTAGCTCTGCTATTTTTGTAATAAAACTTGTATTATAGTACACCAAAGATAATGAAACAAGCATGCATAGTGCTTACTGTTTGTGGCAAATCGAAGAGAACCACATGGTGTATGCTTAAGCTTGGAGCTGAAAATATTATGGATTCAAGTCTCCTATTTTTTTGTCAATTCTAGTATACTAATATGTAAAAAAAAATTGAAGGAAATAAAAATATAGAAAGAAAATGCCATCTTCTCTCTCTCTGATCTTTTTCTAAACTCAGTCAACTTTCTGTTTATCTGGGCATCCACCATGACTCAAAACACCACAACATAAACAAATCTTTGTACTTTCCTACGGGAAAAGAAAACAAATCTTTGTCTTTGGAAAATAAAAGATAATTTCATGGATCTTTTAAATGGTCAATGTTATTTTTCTGAAAAGTAATAAAAAAACCATGACCCTATTCATCAACTTGAATCCATGATGGTGCAAAAGATAAAGAAGGAGAAGTGAAAAGATTCAAGAAACGACGAAGAAACAACGGAGGAGATTAGTAAAGTGATTACATATAGAGGATAGTAATTAATTAACGTAATAAGTACATACCAGGAAGCTGCCATGGCTCGCAGATATGCAAGTCAATTTCAACCAAAGTACCCTTCAAAGCTTCTTCGTTTGTGATCTTTTTGTACAAATAATGGCAGACCAGCTCCTCATCGCTGGGGTAAAACCGAAACCCAGGAGGCAGTGTGGCTCCAATGTCTCTCAGCCCCATATTAATTAAAATTAATCTTGTTAACTAATAAGGAGAGAGCTCAAATCAATAGAGATAACGGATAATTTGGGTTGGTAGCTAGCAACAGAGAAGAAGCACTAGTTCTTCTCTGAAATATTGAAGTACAAAATATTGAAGTATACTTGGATCTTTGGAAGAAAAATTTGGGTTATGTGTGGTGGGGGGCTGGAATGTAGCTGAATTCAAAAGAGGCTTTTGATTCCTTTGTTGGAAATATTTAATTTATAGAGGGCCAAAGTTGGCTAAGACTTATATGGTTAATTAGGATAATAATGTCTTTTTAGCCGGTTAGAATTTCTTATTACAATATTATTCTATATAGCAAAGGTCATGCTTTTGTAACTAGTTAGTTATAGTAGCAAGTTTCAAGCAAAACCAAAGTTACAAGAAATCTTGTTATGGGGGTCAAGGGTACCATAGCAATGATGCCACATGTATGGACAAAGAGCCAAACAATTTCATTTGAAACCCTACAAAATCCTCCTTTTATCTAAACTACTTATTAACAAAAACCCTCTGTAACAACAAAACAAATGAAAAATAACAAAAATAAAAGTTATGAGCAACATAATAAATTAAACACAATTTTTTTTTTCAAAGCCTCACATTCAAGTAATAATATCAGTTGTCCCCATTTTCTCTTCCATGATTTTCTCTCAAATAAAAATAAATTTTCAGTGACAAAATGGTTATCCAGAAACAGTCACTAAAGATATGAACAACCTCTTCAGCGACGAAAAATAGTTTGAAAGTAGTCACCTAAAAGATTTAGTGACCATTTTATTTTTCTCTCTTTATAAATTTTATTTTCAAAATTTTAATAAGCACATGCATAACATGTATACAATTGCTAGTTAAAATGGGGTTCGATTGCCAAATATTTATCTAAATAATCATTGTAATCTACCTTTCTAGTTACTAAATAAAACACAAGTTTTACCGCGAGCCTTATAATCTTCGCTAGAAATGTGGTCTATAATATGTAATGAGTATATGATTGTCTAAATTTAAAAATCTTAAATTTGGGATAATTGAGTAATCCAATTAGTACGAAATTCAAGGTCTTCTAAGTTTAGTTTTGAAGTTCAAGAGCATTTCATTAGTGGCTGCATGCCTCCTTAGTAACAATCATATAATGAAGTTTTTCTGCATTGTCTTATGCTAATGACGTTTGTGGAAAACATGACTTCCTATAATTAAAATATCATTAACTATTAATAATCTTATGAAACAAGTATTTGATAATAAGAGAAATACTAAGGAAACTCTCTTAAAGTGAAATTTTTTATAGACTCTCCATCACTTCATATTTTGGCATGATATTTTATAATGTTAACACAGAAATTATACCAAAAACATGAAGTGGCGGAGAGTCTATAAAGAGTCTCACTTTTAAGAATCTCCTTTTCTTGATAATAATGGTAATTAATACTAATTAATTGGTCCAGCCATGCAACTTGCAGCTTGCAATTAGAATTTATGAGAAATGCCAAGGAGACTCTCAAAAGTGGAATCTCTCCGCCACTCTATGTTTTTGGTATAATATTTTATAATATTAACACGAGAATTGACGTTAAACGGTGAGAAGAGACAAAGAGTCTCACCTTGAGAGAGTTCCCTTAACTTTTGAGAATCTCCTTTCTCTTGATAATAATGGTAATTAATATTAATTAATTGGTCCGGCCATGCAACTTGCAACTAGAATTTATGAGAAATGCTAAGGACTAAGGAGACTTTCTCAAAAGAGAATTCTCCATAGATTTTTTGCCATTTCATGTTTTTTATACAATATTTTATAAAATTGGCACGAGAATTAACGTTAAACGGTGAGAAAACAAATAATTTCACTTTAAGAGAGTCACTTAACATTTTTCTTATACCTAATTTTGATACGAAAATAACGTGACATATAATTTTTTTATTAAATCAGCTAAACCCCAATATAATTACCAAGGGCACGTGAACAATTTCATTCATTAGGGGATCGAAAATGGACATATCAACAGAAAAATACGATTAATAGCCGCCGAAAAAGGGCAAAAAAAAATAATGATACTGTACTACATGAATCATGAACGCAGAAGAGTTCCATCTGTTCAATTTTCGATCACAGAATAATATTTTTGGACGGGTGTGATTTATTGTCACGAGATTGTTCCTGTTGTGGGACCGACAAATGATCTATGGCGGAAATAGGCCCATTAGACACACTGTTATGCTTATCTAAATTAATTAATTTGATTTGTTATTTTTGTTTCTTGGGTGAGGAAATTTCGATGTCTACATAGTGTATAAAAAGCCAATAATAATTTAAGTGTGGACAAAAGGGTATTTGTCACAACATGTATTATCCTAATGATAATTGTTCTGCTAATAATATTGAAGATGATGACTGGACTGGGGTCACCAATCAGCATGTATATGGCTTTTGCCAGCAGGAAGACATCGAAATAAAAAATAATGGAGCTAAATTTTTTGTAATGTTAGTGAGTGTGAGTAAGAAAAAGTGGTCTAATATTCTAATTGATATGATACTCAGTTTCTACTCATGTTTCTCGAATTATAAATTCCCGCCTTACTAAAATTATTGTTATAGTTTTAAAATTCACATTCTCTTAATAATAGTAAAATTTAAAGAAAAAACCTTAGGGACTGAACATTTATGTTAATTAAAAGGACAATTATACCCTTGAAATCCACATCAGCAAAATATTGCTTGTGAAAATGGGACCTCTTCGGATGATATGTCATATTCTACCTATATATATATATATATGTATATATATGTGGCATGGAAGCACAAACGATGCTGACAGTCACCAAAATGGTGGTTTAATTTGTGATCCTGTCGGGGAAAATAGTGATTAATTACATTAAATTTTTTCAGATACATAAAATTTACACGTTTGTTGAAATACTATCTAATAAACGTGATTATATAATTTGTATGCAAACTCATTCATAGAATCATAGAAAATAGACGAAGAAACTAATTTTGAGTTTTAATTTGTTTTGTTATAATGATTTGATCAAAGAAGGGGTTAATTATGGAAAATTAATTATATACAAGGGGGATCAATATTTCTTTGAAAAAAAACAAGCAAAGGGTAATGATGGGTCAAGCTGGGTCCCTGACATTTCTTGCTCAAAACGTAGACTGCATGGAATGAATTAGTTAAATCCTAAACAATGAGTGCAAAATCATAGGTTAGGGTCTTGTTTAGGCCAATTAACTTTTAATCGTGACCTTAAACCTAAATTAACGGGAGAATCCGGGGGACATGTGAAAGCACATACCACAGGGACACGTCATGAGGAGGGCGACGTGTAAGATTATTTAAACGAACTACATGAATATCCATCCATAAAACCAAGGAAAGATAATACAAATGATTGTGAATTCTGGAGTTAGGGTTTATTTCCAATGAGGGAATTTTGTTTGGTGAGGATAATGTTGGAGAATGAGTGACGGCTTGATATTCCTCTCTTTGGCCCCCAGAACTTTCTTGGCTCCCTCCTTTCATAGTTTCTTTTGACTCAGATTTACTTCCATAAGTTATTGGCTCCTTCATGATAATATATATTCGTGACACTATTTTTTTACATAATTTTTTACACAAGTTTTTTTGGGACACCGCTTCATAATGTATTTTAATGATCGAACTGCCGGTCTTCTAAAACATCATTCATAGATCATCTTTGCAAAAAATTAGACAAATTCAAAAACCATTAAGACATTCATTTGTAGTGAAGAAAATAAACGAATACGGTTTTACAAAGTAACCCTAAACCCTTAATTCAACAATCATATGATTTCTGATTTGAGTAGTTTGACACGATATTCGTAGGAAAGACCTAAAAGATAGACAGTTCAGATCATTGAAATACATTATAAAACAATTTTTCAGCAACTTAGTACTAGATATTTGGTGATCAAGTAGATCAAACCCTAGCATTGGAACTGTTGTGAAGACTTTTTTTTTATTTTTATTATTATTACTGAGGATTCGAATCTCCTTTTTCGTACTCTTCACTTGATTAACCAATATTATACTAACTTCAGTGCACCAAATTAAGAACATGTACTCCAACAATTAAACTTTTCTAATCCGAATTTCCGTTGTACGAAAAATATTGGGCAAAATGGACAAGGAATGAAAAAGAGAAGAATTTTGAAGTAATCACTTTTATGTACCATACTAGTTAATAATGTTTAGTAGGCAACTTTTTTTCTTAGGAAGGAAGAAAATGTCACATGTTACATGACATTGATTTATCAGTACGTACAATTATACAACATAAATAATGCTATAGAGATGAATTTTAATGTTTAACTTCGCCTAGAGTCGACCCTACATGAATTGAACAATACTAAGTTCTACCTCTTGCGAAAGCATTGAGAAATTGAATTAGGAAAAGAGTGGAATTTTAAAGCATAATTTTTCGATAAATTACATCACAGTAATTGATGTGACAAGTGTAGGGCAATCATATAATAGCAGAAACTCGCACTCATGCTAGCATGCAAAAAATTCCCAGGGAGAAGAGAATGATGATTATTGAAGAGAATTGGTGGTGTTGGAGTTGGGGGCAGGTTTTTGGGTGGTTTAGTGTGAAGGTTTGGTCACATGTTCTCTCATTTTTACGCAAAATTTACGACGGCAAGAGAGGATTAGCCTTGGTGATGGTGAATATTTATTCTAATATATGTTTGATAAGCGGTACACTTCAAATCATTACTGTGTGATTGACAACGCACCTTCTCTTAATTAGCTGGATGATAAACTAATTGATTAGTAGTGTGATGAAAAAGTACAATAGAGACACAAAATTTACAAATGCCAGAACTCCCTTTGAATATCATTTGTTTGCACATAGAGAAGTGGGCCAAACCCTAGTTTGTAAGGGTCACATCCAGTCTCTAGTTTCGAATCACATCCTTTCGGAATCAGTTTCAACTTTCAAGTGTGCATTGATGCACAGTTGATGAATAACTAGATACATATCATTAATCAGTAACCAATATCATTTCATTTCATTGCTATATAATGTAATCCAAGATATTTAGATTTCATCATAAAATTAATTGATAATATAGAGAATAGCTTACCTTATTTATAAATTCATGTAAGTCCCTCTTTCCATTAATGTAAAATTCATTTTCAACATGCTGTTCTCACGTGTGGTGAACTTTCAAGCCTAACACATAGATAACATAAATGGGGTAGTGTGGAACATGTGTAGCCATTGAGCTTCACACATGAGACAACCTGCTCTGATACAGAAACTTAGGATTCCACCATAAAACTATTTGGCAATATAAAGAGTAGCCCAACTTACTTATAAGCCTATACAAGGTCTCTCATTCAATCAATGTGGAACTTATCCTCAATAGTAACATTTTAGGATTATTTGTGGATGAAAATTGTATACATGACTCATTTGATGAAATTTCACTTGTTAGAGAACAAACACCATCAGCCTAATTAACAAACACCCTAAAAAAGAGGGGAGGGTGTCCATCAAAGGGTCTCCAATGCCTAAGTCAGAAAAGTAGTAAAGAGAAAAGTGAACCTGAGAGAGTTATGAGTAGTAAGTGTAGTTACCGTTTCCGTTGTTTGAGCTAGGTATCTATAGGAAAAACTGTAGTAGACAGTTGGGAGGGAAGCTACAGAGTATACTATGTAGTTCTTGATGATGTAAGGTAGGGCAAGGCAGTCTTCAATTCTTGCTAGCTAGAGATTCTGAAGATCCATGGTGGTAAAATCGCAGATGTGCCAGACACTCAAGGGAAGCTCCAGAGAGTCAACACGCTGCAATCATTGGGTCAAGTATCGCTTAATGGCAAGACGTATTATGGGTGTCCCGAAGAGCTCACTACTCGTATAATAGGCGGCCCGAAGAGCCCATGGTGCGATAGTGGCATAAAAGTTTATAGGTAAATTTGTGGTCAACTTATGACGTCAAGAGTAAAACTGTCATACTGGTCATATAGTCATGTGTTCTTCATATATGGTTGATTTATGTCACTACAATTGCCCCCAACATCTGCTTGTGTTTAAGTAGGAAACCAAAGGAGATATACTTCATATTTGAATAGAACTTCCTAAATGAACAGAACTATTCTTCCAAGACAAGGTAGGTTTTCGAGTCTTAAAAGGAAAAGGTTTCCTTTTATTTCCGTACAAGGATTGAATATAAATAGGAGTTACCTTGGTTGAATCCTAATTAATTCCTTACTTCACAACTTCAGGATATGCGTAGAGAATTCATAGAGAAAAACCCCAGGTATGAAAATTTTCTCTTCTTCTTCCTCCTTTCTTGATTTCTTCACATATTACAGGGCTGCAACGGGCTTCCCCTTGATTTCTTACCGCCTAGACATCACACGGGGCGCTGCTGGGTGGCCTAATGCTTCCAATACAGCTAGGCTAAGCTCAATTGGGTTCGGTGTTGTTTGTTGTGCATGCTAGGGCGTGCGGGTCGGGAACGTGGGCATTGGCTGCTGGCGGGTCGCAGGTGCGAGTAGCTGGGTCGGGCATGGTAAAGAAATAATAACATATGGATGATGAGAATTTTGACATGGAAGGTTGGCTTACTTTGTGAACAATTCCTATATTCCCGAATTTAAGATTGGTGTTTGTTTTAATTTTGGATAACGTTATGATTATTATCCTCAAATGTAAGTTAATTGAATCATGTAATGTTTCTTGTATACATGTGATCGAATTCAGCTAAATATGTGATTAGGTATAAATGTAGGAAAGTTAGTTGTCTGGATGAATGTGCTGCTAAGCTCACTAATTCCGTACCAAAATCACCCCTCTAATGATGTATTCAGGTCTGTCCAACCTGATTAAGGGTCTTGGCACCGTTCCTCATTGTATGGCTGGTACTGAATTACCATTAAACATGCCTTATATTCTCACCGTTACAAAAAAACGTAGTTGAGTTTTAAGGATATTTAAGAAAATAATGATCATGATTGGAACCACTATAGAAAATGGAGTAAAATTCTTTTGCATAACTTCCTACGAATATAATCAGAAGTATATTCTAAAGAAGATGGAACGCCTCCCATATAGATTGTACATCACAACCATTAACATCGTAGAGGTCCACCATGTTCCACTATGTGGTCATCCAGAAGCTTGGGATTCTACAGAAATACTTATCGTGGCACGAATGCTTGGGATATCCAGGTTGATCACGAAGCACCGTATAGGGCATCCACTTATCAGCAGTAAGGACCTCATATCTGAAAGCGTACCTTGCCAAGCATGACCATCGATCTTTTTTGGGCAAGCTTATTGCTATCCCAAACTACTAAGATTCTTACTAGGTAAGCTAATTACTAGCCTATGTACTACAACAATCCTTACAGATCCTCCATCCTTTCAACATTGGATTCAAAGGAATATTTGTTGGCTAATCCAATTAAAATATTGACCATTTAATTAATTAATGGTTTTGGTTGATGTATCAGTACATTGGTCACATGTTTGTCCACACCTAACGCTGCTTTGCTAGACTCTTGACACCAATTATTAGGTTGCGGGCTCACCATCCCAATTATCCATGGAGTCCAGAAGACTAGATAATGCTGAAGAGTTTATATTGACGACTTTGATAACTATTGCATTTTTGCTTAGGTACATAAGTTGAACATTTTGATTCCTACGTTCACACCCAAACAGTCTCACAGAAAACGTTCATTAAAACAGCTTTAAATGATCGTATGGACCTTGGTAGTCAGTGCACCAAGCTTCTAGTTTTTCTGTGTAGGGCTATGTAATAATGCATGCATGTTGGTCCGCCTAAGGCTTATTACCACCAATCATATTTTGGCGTTACGGCTAGTAACTAGGTACAAACCTAAAGTATTGTACAACTTACATATTTGCCTGAAAATCTGATGTGTCTACTAAATATTTACACACTCAAAAAGAGTGTTGTAATTAATATTTAACATTGTGTTATTGTGTAAATTCTAAATACAAATAAATTAGGAATTCTTATGAATCTGAAAAAAAATCTTTCCTATTAAACTTTGTATTTTTTGGAGAGAAAATTATTCTATCCCTCTTATTATTAAAAAAAAAAAGGCACCAAACATGAGTAATAACACATATAATTCTTCGAACCCTTCTCCATCTCTCACTGCTGCACCCTCCCTCTCTTCAAAATAGGTCACAACAATATATTTATATATATTTGTAGTTTTATTAAATTGATTCTTCGACAACTTCACCTTTAATAATTTTTTGAAAACTTTTGTTATTAGATTCCAGAACCACCTTTTAGAAAGATAAGAAAGATAAGTATCCGGTATCACCCTTCACTTTTTACACTTTAGAAAAATTGTAATCTGCGATGAGACCTGATGGCACAATAACTTATAAAGTTTCTCACGTATAACTTCTGCTTTCCCTTGGATAAATATATATGTAAACATTGATTTACAACTCAAGAAAGAGAACCCCCGTCAGTTGAAAACAGTCATTTAGAAACCAATTAACGGTTCCAGTTATTTCGTCAGTTTGTTTGAGGATACAGTATTGTTGTGTTCCAGTCTAGTCGTCTTAACAATTTGTATTATGTTTTTTTTTTAACATCTTTACTTGATTATTGATACCAATTTTTTATTTTTTTTTGGAAAGAATACGATAGTAATTGAAGATTGAAATACGTACAAATTGAGAATATGGTGCTTACAATGGGCCTCAATAAAAACCTTGCCGGAACTTTCAACCCGATCGAAAGGAAAAAGAGTGTCCCGCACCAAATTAACTATTAGTACTATCCTCTAATAATAAAGTAGAAATTACATCAAGAGGTTCTTCAAACCAAGAAACCGGGTGATCAACAGCAAGACTAAACCTCGCAAGGCGAAGAGCCACCTTTCGTCTCTCTTTGACCAAAGGTGATTTTCCATTGCATGAAGTCCTGCATAAGCCGCCTAGAATTGTCGAACATATGTCCATGATGACCACTATACGCGGCACCTGCATTTTGAATTGCAGAAATCACCAACAATGCATCCCCTTCCACCTGAACCCGCTCCGTGACCCATATGCGCAAGAATAAAGCCGCTGCCTTTGCATGAAGCGCCGATCTCACGTCTTCCTCCCTGCTCACCTGTGTTGCCAGAAACCGTCCCTCCGATATTCTCACTACCAGCCCACAGCCTCCAATCGACGCATGCTCATCCCATGATGCATCAAAATTACATTTTATCCGACCAGAGGTCGAAGGTTGCCATTTATTTGTTCTTGCCGAGGAGTTATGTGGTGCTACCTCATTCCATTTTTTAAACTCAGCCAACCATGTTTGTGCCTTCATTTGGGTATCCAATGGAGAAGCCTCAACACCATTCCAGATGAAATCATTACGAACCTTCCAAATACTCCAAACAAGGACAAGTAGCAACTCAAAGCTTTCCTTGGACACATTTTGCACCATATACTCCAAC
>JAOTRO020021294.1:0-15618 GCA_028566515.2 Pyracantha coccinea | reverse complement strand
AATTCATAGTGTGTAACATATTAAAGAATTAACAATGCACAATATTATTCTCTAGAACATTGATCAACTAAAATAATCATAATAACAACACTCATATCCAGCGCCATTCCACAATCACTTCAAGTAACCAATTCCATGAATCAATGAGGCACGATATTCACATTTAATTACGTTAATCAGCCAACAAGATCACATATCAATGCATGAAATTTAGTAAAGGAATTCTACATAATTCCCTGCCTGGATTCCAAGTAATAACATGGTAATTCTAATTTATAGACATAACATCTACTGTGAGCAATTCCTACTCACTCAATCTAGGGTCGAACTAACTTTATGGAAATGAACAAGAGCAAGGATTCCGGACCACTCAACGAAACTACAATACCAAGCTGCTTCTCGTAATCCACCCAGACCTATCATATGTACAATCATGCCTACATCAAGGAGATGGCACACTGGGCAAATCAGACTCTTGGATAAGCTGTGAAGCTCAGGTGAGTGACAATAATACAAGTATGTGATATTCAATTAAAACAAACCATCGATCACAATTTATAAACATCAAGTATAGAATCATACTTTATGGAATCATAATCAAGTCGCTGAAAACTCCATGAAAGTCACCTAGACATCCAACGGCTTTTCTAATTCAAATCACAAGATTCTAAAAAACCATTGTTCATAAATACATTAAAAACTAAGGCTAGATGGACGCAGTTCGGCCGAAGCCTACATAAGTAACCAAACAGGAAATGGCCCCCCAAAATGGATTAACCAAGCAGAGCCACCCCTAAGAAAGTAACCAAGTATGCAGTGACTCCCCAGCGCGGATTAACCAAGCAGAGTCACTCATACAGCTGTTAGGAAGTGATCACCCAATGCGGATTAACCAAGCATGATCACTCTTAAGTATAAATGGCCATAAAGATCGCCCAACGCGGATTAACCAAGCGCGATCCATATATAGTATGGTCCCCCAATGCGGATTAACCAAACAGGACCACTAGTGACCCCCCAACACGGATTAACCAAGCAGGGTCAAGACAACCAAGTAGGTAGTGACTCCCCAACACGGATTAACCAAGCAGAGTCACACATATAGAACTGTTAGGCAGTGATCACCCAATGCAGATTAACCAAGCATGATCACCCCTAAGTATAAATGGCCATAAGGATCGCCCAACGCAGATTAACCAACCGCGATCCATATATATTATGGTCCCCTAATGCAGATTAACCAAGCATGACCACTAGCGACCCCCCAATGCGGATTAACCAAGAAGGGTCATAGTCCTCTACTAGCCCTCAATTTACAAAACATTTCAATATGCAATTCAAATCACTTTTCCACAAATATTACTATTCCATGAATCAAATCATATTTAATAAAAAATAGATTGATGGCCAATCATAAACGAATCACTTTTTAACAAAAAACACATTTATAAAACCATGTCATATCCACAAAGGATATTAATATCAAGAATCGAGTATTCACCATATCACATATATTAAAGTCACTCACTGAGACAAGTCCGCAAAGCTTCACTGAGTCTCTAGTAATACTAATTTTTGTAATTCAAATGGTTCAAGACCTGTTGACAACAATCAACGATGGGGTCCACACCCTAGCAATTTAATCCGGAAGATCCGCACGTCACCATCTAGATCTGTAACTTACTAAGGTCCACATTATTCTCAAAGAACAACATATTAAAATCTCATCACGATCAAACGGTCGGATCTCAGCCAATTGCTAGAATTAGGTGGCGGTTAACAATTAATTTTACTAACTTAGAAATCTAATTTGGAAAGATCCGTACGTCAGATTCCCGATCCATCAATTCCAGTTATCCTCAAATATTATGTTCTATAACGCATTAAGGTTTGGTGACGATCCAACAGTCGGATCGTCGATTCATATTTTGATCAAGTAATGAATCGTAATGAAGCTAAGTTCAAACAATCAAATTATGTCATATGGATATCAAACATGAACTCAGGGCATCTAATAGTACTTAGAAAGATCATCGTCAGCCCACTGGCCACGCGCCACCGCACGTGCCGCCACGGGTGGCGGTCGGCCGCCTCGACTTGCCGGAAAATTCAACTATTTCCAAAAATTATCAAAATTCACAGGAAAGTATATCTCAGTGAGGGAAGCAATTTTCATACCTGTGGCCAAGTCCAATTCAGCCGGGAAGTGTCCCAATTTCATCCAAACCCGCCGAAAACCTTAGAAATGGGTGTTCCTAGATTCATCACCAAAACGAACTCCGACACCACATACAATGCTTGGGCCTTGTTCCAGGGGTTGAGAGAAGTCTATTGGTGGTGGTGATAGATGGTGATCATTGTAGGAATCACCATAAAATGAGAAAAGTCGTCGGAAAACCCTCGGCACTTTGTGGCTTCGACCTTGAAAAATGGAAAATAAAATGGAAATCTAACACTACATAGATGTAGGACTTGTCAAGAGCTTTCCATGGACACCAAGATCACCCAAAACAAAAGTCGGATAAAGAAGATATCGCTGGGTCAAAAATTATCACTCGCGGGTCAAAAATGACCCAACTCGGGTCTCTTTGCTTTCCCCTCCTTGCTCTTTCTTCTGATTGGGCAGTCCCCCTCCTTTTCTCTCCCGCACTGTCTCCTTTCTCCCCTCTCCCTTGCTGTCACTTGGCAGCTTCTAAACATTTATTTATTGATTTCCAACAACCAAAACGTCTCTAATTTCTTCGTTATAACTCCAATTCACGAACGGTTTTCGCCTACGCGTTCATGAGATCGAACTCTATTCGAAAATATAAACTATGGCCTTGAAAGGTCTACAGAATTTAAATAATTAATTTCAAAACTTCAACCCTCATAACTAGTTTAATTAAAACCTACATTCAAATAAATCAATATAAATTCCCGAAAAATAATATAAAATCTCAATAATACAAATACGTAGATTATAACAGTGAAATCCAGGAACAGGATTTCACATTATTGCTAGGCTATTGAGATGTACTAATTATATTAAAAAAAACTGTACAAAAAGAATTAATTATTAAAAAAATACTATTTATATGACGAAAATACCTCTGCATTATTTTGGATTGCTTTTGAACTTTTTAGTTTGGGGGGTATTTTATCCATTTATTTTTGGTGAAGCTTGTGACCCAAAAAAACACTGTTCACAACAAATGTTTGTTCTAAACGTGTTTAAAAATAGAGAAAATAATATTAATAAACAATTGATTGAATCACATTATTGTTAGACTATTGAGAGGTACTTATTATAAAAAATAAAAAAAATGTACAAAAAGAATTAATTATTAAAAAAATACTATTTATATGATGAAAATACATTATTTGGTGCATTATTTTTAATTGCTTTTGAACTTTTTCGTTTGGGGGGTATTTTTGTTCACTTAATTTTTATGAAGCTTGTGACCCAAAAAACACTATTCATAGCAGTGTTGGCTTTATACATAGAGATATACTTTGAATATGGTAAGTTATCAATTTTGATTTCGATACCAAAAATGTCTTGTGGTGCTGTTTGGGGATTTGATAAGCTAATTCAAGTGATGTCTATTTGTTGGGTCGAGAGACTAGTTCAGTTATTAGTGTACTGATATTTTTCTTCTCAACGTTACAATACGTCCCAAGTTAAAATCACCCCTCAATTGCTAAAAATTGCATATTATGAGTTGAAAGTAGAATATCATTACATAGTTACTAACCAACTATGCGTACCAACAAGTGGCTCAGGAGAAAAGTATAGATAAAAACTCTCTAAAGAAAATAACGGAAGGTTCTGATTTCGATATTTTGTAAACTATGAAGCTGTTTAATCATGGTCATTGATAAAGTGCAATTCCCAACTAGCCTCCTTTAGGCACGAAGAGGGTAGATAACTGTTGTTCGTCATCAGTTGAGCATTTTCTTCATCGATGGATGAAGAGTCGAGAGCATAATAATGTCTGGTTGATCATGTTCCCAGAAAAAGGATACTTTCGAGAAACGGTGTTTCATTGGTCTTTAGCTCAGTTGTTCGGTATTGGCCATTGGATTGGTGAATACTTTTTCTCCATAGAATTTTTTTTTTACATCGGTTACTATTCTTAAATAGTACCAAAGAGATTATCTCTAACGGCAGGGATATTATGGGATTAGTTGATATTCAAAATATACCATTCAAGTAGGCAAGTTAAAAAACTTTGAAAGCAAGAAGAAAAAACAAACAACGCGCAGCGACAAGTTATACATGGGCAGAGTTGATCTGAGAAGGCCTCAAATTAGTCTTACTCAGCATTAATACCGTTTGACAACGTTGGAAAAGCAGAAAAGCTAAATGACACTGGTAGTAATTAAGGTTATCATTAATGAAAATAAACATCATCTGAGCTGCAAAGCTCGTGAGCAGGAGATTTTTTCGGTGGATTCGAAACACGAACTGACATAAAATGTGTCACAGTATAAGTAAAGGAATACTGAAAAATATATTCATTTCTATTTATATTATAATATACAATCTACATACTTGTGTTCTGAGTACATAAAAACATCTCTCGTAACGATGTTGCATCATTATACAGTACTAATACCGTTTTCCAATCTCAATCGAGCTCCATGTCAAACCCTCAATTAATTAATAAGGCCTAGGCCTCCCAAACAACTCATCACACTTGCTATAAATACAAGGCCAGTGGAACTGATAAAAAGCACCAAAACCAAATGGTGCGTTTGGATTAAGCACTTCTGCACTGTTAGTATATCCAGTGGTAGCATTAGAAAGGCTTAGTTCTCAATGCAGATTCGTGTTGCTTTTCAAGGGGCTCTTCTGGGTCTCTGGTTCTGCTTCTTTGCTGCAAGCTTCTGCTGTAGCAATGGAGAGACCATTGAGGTAGCTGGTGAACAAGCAGCAGCCAAAGCTTTTTCAGGTAATATATATACTAACATAGTTTCCTTTTAAGTACCAAAGTATTTCAAAGAAACTCTAAAATGGCAACCATTTATTGAGTTGTTAAATGGTGTTGGAATTGCATGGTTTTTTGCAACGTTGATTTTTGAGAAAAGACCTAAATGCTAAATGGTTCATAATATTGAAATACATTGTTGAATGTGCCCTCAGTTGAACATCCTTATACATGCATGCATATAATATTATACAGAAAACAATTTCAAAACTAATCTTAGTTTCCTTTTAGACTCATATGTAATCAGAGATCAGTCTAATGTGTGATTAAGTAGAAGTTATTTAATAATCATTTTGTATATAGTCTTGGTTATTAGTAAATTGCATATTTGTTTTTGTCCTCATACGTAATAATCTTATGCATGTCTCTGTGTCTATACTATGTGCCTAATGAAGAGTTGCAAAGAGCAGAAGCCAATGAACAAGAGAAATTTATATCGTCTCGGCCATACAAGCCAATATTCCCCAAGAAGCCGCCTCCACCTAAGATCATTCCACCAAGGCCCTTTTTCAGGCCACCTCCTCCACCAGTTCCAGCACCACCCACTCTACCACTTTCAGCCTACAAAAGGCCTCCTTCCCACCAATTGTGTTCTCCCTACAAAAGAGGGTGTTATCGACCAAAGCCCTTTTTCAGGCCACCCCCTCCACCAGTTCCAGCACTAAATCCCTTTTCCAAGCCACCCCCTCCACCAGTTCCAGCCTACCAAAGGCCTCCTCCCCACCAATTGTGTCCTCCCAACAAAACGTGTGTTCCCTACAAAAGCTGTCCTGATCCCTACAAAAGGTGTCCTCCACCGGTTCCCGTTGTGGAAGAAAAGCCATTTCTGAAGAAGCCAATTTTTCATCCACTTCCTCCACCAGTTCCAGTTTACAAGAAGCCGTTTCCGCCTCCCATCTTCAAGAAGCCATTTCCTCCACATCCATTCCTTGGGAAGGCATTACCTCCCACTGTTCCCTAAACTAGACTAGCTATTTTTCCTTCCAAATAAGAGATGAGCAGCATATAAATACCTATAGAATAAAGTCCTACATGGAGAGAGAAATGAGGTTTTTGTAACTTTATTATCTTGAAATTGTGTGTTGTGTTGTTGTACTTGTTTGATTCTGCTGTTATGCAGTTACCCTGTAATTCGACCTTTGCATTTATAAATTACTGGAAAACTAAATTTCCTTCACTCCAAAGAATCAAATTCGGCCCTTCAAAAATCCTTATGAATGAGATCATTAGCACATTGATATCAATAAATTTTCAGGCCCAGCATGGTCCACCGCGTCTGATTTAATCACCTATATATTATAAAAAGCCTCGGTGATATCATGTGGAATTCTATTATCTAACAGAGATTTCATGAATTAAACTCAAATATGGCAAAAAAAAAAGAACTAAAAACCTGCACAAATTTGCAAGGAACTATTATACATAACGCCAAATTTTTAATAATGAGTGTAGAATCCCATAATTCTGGAAGGCATATTCTTGAGACGGGTCAACAGACTATACCATCCCAAAACTTGCATCTTAATTATTACGACATATTGAGTTTTATCGCAAAAGACCGTGGTATGATTAGGAATGGACCATTTATATTGTAATTCATGATATCAATTCTTGTACTGTTCACCAATAAATTCCGCTTCATGCTAATTAAAGTTCTTTATGCACTGCTCAAGCATTTGAGACACCTTTAACACACAGGTGCAAGCTTGAGGTACCGTTTGGTATGTGGGACAGGACGGAACACAGTGGGATGAGGTGTTCCGTCCCCGTGTTTGGTACGCCAAATTGACTGGGAGGCTGTCGCGTGGAACGAGTTTTAGCCATTCTTTCGTTCCACCTTCCCCCTGGAACGGCTTGTTCCAACCCATGGAACACAAAATTATAAATTTTTTGGACAACAATACCCCTCCTCTTTTTCATTAATTCCACTCTTTACCCTCCTTTTCTGTCCCGTAGCCTCCCTCTCTTCGAACCCAATCCCAGCTTCCTTATGCCACCTCCCTCTCCCGCCGCCTCCCTCCTCCCTGGTTAATGCCACGGTCTCTAGAACGCTGCCATGGAAGGTTGCTTGATGAGATGCTCTCACAGCGGCGCTCTCCTGAAAGCCATCAAACCTCTCTCTGCGTTCTTCTTCTTCGCGTGCTTCATTCTCTGCATCGTGGCTTTTGCCCGTTGATTACTCCATTTTACAGGCTCTATTTTTCTGGGTCTTGATCAGAATTTTGTGCCATTGTGTTTTGATCCAATCCGAGATTTCAGTCTCATTTGTTCAAATTCCTTTTTTTGGGTTTTTATTTTGTATTTCGTCAAGTTCTAAATTTTTGTGTTTTGTTTTGTGGTGGGTTAGTTGTCCGCAGAGTGGGGCTTAGTGGGGATCAATGGCTGACAGGAATCTGGAGAAGTTGGGCGTCCATTGACGCGCAGCATCGGCTTATGGTTCCGGCTGTAAAATTTGGTTTCGATCGGTTTGAGACGTTTATCTTGATTTCAATTGGTACCCATGGTGCAAAAACACTTGAATTTGTGATTGGAATATGCTACATTTGTATTCTACTGCTAAAAGTATGGAACTTTGTGTGTGAATTTGAAACTCCTATCAATTTTGTTTGAACCCTTTTGATTTTGGTGGATTCGTGGACCCTTTTGATTTTTTTTGAGATTTGATTTTCCTTACGAAGTTTTATAACTTTGGAGGGTTTGCGTTTTGCGTTCTTCCTCTCTGTGAAGGGAGGCTGGATTTGTGAGTTTTCTGGGATGCCAATTAGTTTTGATCAGATGGAATAATTTCTGGATTATGTTAATGGAGTGGTTGATCAAATTTTGGGTTAAGCATTTGTTATTGCAATGTTGTTGACGTTAATCCTTTTGTTTACTGGGAGCAATTTGGGCATGCGAAGAACAAGAAACATATGGAAGAAGAGAAAGTAGAGAGACGGGGAAGAGACGGAGTCACATAAAAAGGGTAAGTTAGCCATTTACTTCCGTTTTGTCCTGTTCCATCTTGCGCATAACACGAAAATTTTGTTTCGTCCCGTCTGTATACCAAACAGAGTGTCTGATGCAATGTATACAAAACAATCTAAGTTATAATATACTATTAAACTGGAATCCACCTAAAAATAAGAAAACCTCAAAATTTGTCATCAAATAATAATACGAATTATTACAACCCTAGCACCCCATAGGTTGCTTATAGTGGACTTTCTTTTTGTGTTCGTAATTTGATAAAAAAATGCCCACACGTCAAGACAAAGCGCTCAGTAAACAGAAGATTTGAACTCTTCGTAACCGTCTTTGCAATTGGACCCGGCAAAGAAAAGACACAGTAGCGGAAAATGAAAAAAACCGCCGCACCACCACCAGCAGCCGCCGCGGAGGACTCTTGCTCCATGTCATGCAAAGACGTTCCCAATCTCCTCTCCTCTTTCGTCGACACCTTCGTCGGCTTCTCCGTCTGCGGCAGCCGCTTCCTCTTACCCCACACCCCCAACCATCCACTTCCCGCCTCCCCTCAACATCACCAGAATGCCCTCCCTGCCCGCCACAGCTCCGACGATCCCCTGCCCTCGCGCCCACCGCTGCAAACCTATTACCCCCCGCAGGACCGTTTGGTCGCAATCGGCGATCTCCACGGCGACTTGGAGAAGACCAAGGAATCGCTGAGGCTTCCTAAATTGATCGACCCGGAGTCGGGTAAATGGGTCAGAGGGTCCACCACCGTGGTCCAGATCGGCGACGTGACGGGCCGGGGCGGCGACGAGATTCAAATCGTCAATTATCTCGAGTAATTGAAACGAGAAGCCGCCAGGTGCGGCGGCACGGTGATTACGATGCACTGCAACCACGAGATCATGAACGTGGAAGGAGATTTCAGTTTTCGCTTGGATTGGAGGATAAGTGTGATTGTTCAGCACTTGAACATGTTTTAGCTACCATTCCCGGCGCAAAGAGGATGATTATGGGTCATACCATTCAAGAGTTCGGGATTAATGGCATTTGCAAGGAGAGAGCAATTCGGATTGATGTAGGGATGTCCAAGGGGTGTATTAATGGCTTGCCCGAAGTTTTGGAGATCAAAGGGAATTCGGGTTTGAGGATCTTGACGTCGAATCCACTGTACAAGAACAAGGAAAAACCTACCGTGCATAATGAGAGGCCTGCATTTTTTACGCAAGGACCAAAACAAGTGGAAGTGAAGGCTTAACTATTTCGGTATTTTTCAATTTGTATTTTTAGATGTTTTGTTTCTTCAGTGTGAAACATTAGTACCTTACATCGAAAATGTTGTGCACAAAGTACAAACTTAACCCCACAGCATAGGAAATAATGCTCTCCAGCTGAACTGTGGAGATGTATAAAAGTTTAGTTTTGTGATGTTTTCCATGTTTCTACTGTTTGTTAAACTCCTGGTGTTGCTTGTGCTTATGTATCCTACTTGCCTATCATTTTATCCCCAACATATTACCTATAGGCTTTTTTTGATGCGTTGTTGATCAGTCGTATCGCGACTTCAGCTTATCTGCTGGAGGATAAGGCATTGTATCCTTAATTTGCTTCCATATTGATTCTAATGGTTATCTTTACTGGAAAGATTTTACTTGAATGCTCTTTTCAGTTGGTTTTGTTCACAATTTTGCTGTAATATTGATGTTGGTAAAACAAGGGATGTTATTAAGGTCTGATGGCCATGACAGGAGTTTATACGACTGATGAGGGTCAAGTATTTGGAATCTTAAGAAAGGACAATAATTTTCTATTATGAAAGATTATGGCCGTTAGTTTTGGCCGTGATCCTAATTGAATGGTTGTTTTGGACAAGTAACGTATTCCCTGGATTTGGCACAATAGTTTGAAGGAATAACAATGGTGGCCCAAGTTTTAAAAATAATGAATCTGGATACAGTTATTGTGTTTTGAGTTCCATTTTATAAGCAGCTTCAAGAGACCCTATTTTGAAATAGAAAATTTTCAAGAGCATGCTTTTATTGCAGTTTCTCTTGAACTGGATTTAGAAACTGAAATCAAGGACATCATTTCTCTGTGATTCAGCTTACAAATTATGTCCTCTATTGAAACTTGAAAGTTAGTTTAAGCAAAGGTGATTTGTCTAACAATGCAAGTAACAGGATTCCGGTTTCCTTGCAGTTATTCAGCTGCCATTATCCCTCTTAGCCTTCTTTGTTTCAAAACTGCCTCAACCTCAAGCTCGCCTGCAAGCTCCTGCTCACCGGGTATTAAAAAGTAATTAAGGAAATTTTAGAACTAATGAATGCCTGTTAAAGCTGAAACATAAATGAATTTGGTATTTAACCCCAAACGGTGCTTAAATTGTCGATTTACCCCCAAAGCCCATAATGTCTCATTGTGTAACAAATAGCTCCACCCAATTTGTTTCTTCTGTGCATTTAAATCTGCGTATCGTTCATTTCCTGCATATCTTTCATTTAAAAGTTCATAATTCGAAGGTTACATAATGTTTTTGACTTGTCACATAGTTTGGAAGGTCTTGAGATTAGTGCCCTTTGTAATAGCAAATTTGTAAAGGTATCCCATAGTTTACTTGAACAGTAAGATACCATTGTTGAAAGTGATAACTAAATAGATGGACACCGACAACTGAAATTAGAGCCAAACTGAAAGAAAGAGTGCTAACTAAGCAATATGATATCCGAAAGTAAATTCCATTTCTTATACTTTTCTTTCTTTTCAAAATGACTTTCCGTGTCTTGTTTCACATACAGTGTAACTTGGATTACTCCTTGTTCGTATCTATTGGTATATTTATATAATTTCATAATTGTTATGGAAATGTCAAATCATTTGAGCTTATGAGATTGAGCTCAAGAAGACCTCCAACAGTTAATTGTAATTTGTAGGTAACGTAGGCTTGCCTGAATTACAGTTGCATTAAATAAAAGCCCGCCTTTGATTTAGTTTAGTTACAATGCACTCTATGGGTTTACTCAAATAGGTGGATTAACGTTGGATCAGTACAACATTGTTCACCTCAACATTTTTAGTATTTTGGCCTTCTCCGTCGGATCGGTGTTGCCCCATCCTTTATGGCTTTAATTATAATTGCTTGGAACAGCTCACTCAAACGCATGGTCGGAACATTCTTGCTAATGGATAGAAGGGGTTAAGTAAATCATGCGAAATGACTATCAGAACTTGCTTTTTCTCTATTATGATTGAAGTGCATTCTGTGCTTTAAATATTGATCAATACATTTCAGATTGTCATCTTTGTGCACTGTTTGTTGGTAAAAATATTGCCTTTGGTTGATTGAACCTGCACCCGTGGCATGAGTGTTACCATAGTCATGCTTCAGTCGTCACCTGGTCGGACATGCGGTTTGCTGACGGTCATCTGCGAGTCCATACATTCAGTTGTCACTTATATTTACATCTATTATTAAGGAACATTGTAACCATTTCACATTTTCCTCTTTCTTTTATAGATGGCTAACAAGTGTACGTGATCAGACGAAGAAAAGCAATTATGGCCTTCCTGAAGGGAGTAGTTCCAAATGTCCACGGCCAATGTTACCTGATACGCATTGTTTGAGATAAAAAAAGAAACTGATATGCAACGCAGTAGCTTCGTTTGATTTTGGATGAAGTGCATGGAAGGTACGGTAACTTGTTTACCTTCGTTACTTCCTGAGGCTACAGTCTTATAATGGATTGGATTGATATTCAAGCATTTGATATGTTCAAATCGAAGAAAATGTCGACGCTGAAATATTTGGTCGATTCTGAAAAGCATAGGTGCTGAATTACATTAACTTGTAGGGAAGGGCACAATGTGATTTAATGGAGAATAAGATGATCAATGAACTTGATAGCGAAGCATTGCTCGTCCAATCTTTCTAGCTGCCCTACAATAATAGCGGACTTGTTAGTGTGCAACTCTGAACTTGGACGCTCACGCGTCTTAGATTACATTCCGTAGTTATCGGCATACGGTTTTATCGCAGTAGAGTGGGAAGAGGCAGAGGTCAGTACTTTATTTGAAGTCCAAGTTTTTAAACTTCCGGTGACAGGGATATGTTTCTGTCCCACCATCCTCTCACTCTCATCACCCAAATCCCTGCACCTGAAGTCTGCACCTCACCTCCCCACGAAGATCAAATCTCAAGATGAAGCTTAATTTGCTCAGCTTCTAAACTCACCACCTTATGTGAATAAAATCCACCTCAAAGCTACAAGATTTCATGGTATGAAACAAGAAGAATTCATTGTATGATACATTTCAATCGGCCCACAAATGGTAGGATTAAAAGAGATAAAATGGTACGATAATACGGGATAAAATAGTGTTTTGCGCAATCCCCTGAAAAGTCATTTACCTTTATCTTCAACTAGTCGTCATGCACGCTCACGTGCGTGTAGAATGTGTTTTTTGAACTACTGCGTGCTACACTCGATTTACACGTTTTAAATGTATTTATATGCGTTAATCGCTTCAATAATTTTTTTATGACAAAAAGAAAGTCAAATATTTGAAGTAAATGAATAGTATTCGACCATGTTAGAAGAAACATCTCATAAACCAATCAAAGTAGCTGAATTTACATAATAAAATCGATCTTTCAATTTACATCTACATTCTATTAAATTTACATTAAGAATAGAGAAAATAATATTTAATAAACAACTAATTGAATTATATTATTGCTTGCCCATTGTTAGGCTAAGCCCACCCCCTCTCCCTTAGTGTAAAAAACATCGCTTGTTCAAAAAAAAAAATGATCATTTGATAACTAATTATTAGACGCGTGCAAAAGACTTTTTTTATAATTGGCACTGCATGCCTCTTAAGTGTTTAAAAATAGATAAAATAATACAACTGATTGAATCACGTTATTGTGCACGTATGAAAGACCTTTTTTTTTATCATCGGCGGTACGTGACTTCTAAGATGTTTTGAACGTGTTTAAAAATAGAGAAAATAATATTTAATAAGCAACTGATTGAATCACATTATTGCTAATCCAATGTGAGGCTAAACCCACTCCCTCATCCTTAGTGTAAATAATATCTTTTGTTCGAAAGAAAAAAAATTATTTGACAACTAATTAAATCACATTATTATGCGCATGTGAAAGACCTTTATTATAACCAGCACTACGTGCATCTTAAGATGTTTTGAACATGTTTAAAAAATAGAGAAAATAATATTTAATAAACAACTTATTGAATCATATTATTGCTAGCCTATTGCCTATTGTGAGGCGAAGCTCACCCTCTTCCCTTTAGTGTAGATAATATCATTTGTTAAAAAAAAAAAAAATCATTTGACAACTAATTTAATCATATATATATATATATAGTTTCCATGTATACATTTAATAATGAATTTTCTCTATGAATGTCGTAGTTAAACTAATATTTATAGGAAATGACGTAACAAAGAGAATTAGAAAATCATTATGAATCTTACGGGATGCCTTAGCTAAAGTGACAATGATGAATAATGTTATGTTGACCAGAATTATCGAATCACTATGGCATGACTATATTTATGTTATCTACTCATCGTTTGCTGCACCGGTGTTGGTACTCGTCCAGGCCACGACTAGTCTTTCACGTGTATGTGCACATCTCAAAGTATGCTCACTTTGGATCCATTGTAGGTGCTAGTCCTGTCCTAGATTGCTATAGGCAATTAGAACTCGTATGTATTATGCTTAGCGCTAGTCTTCACGTAATTGTAGTACTAGAGCGTATATCATTGTTACACCCAGTCCTGTTCATGTCAGAATACCTTTGCATGAACTCATGTGTCAGTATGTGTTGATGAGCACTCGATATGAGAATACATTTGCATGACACGTATGTGTTGTGCTTGCTTATGCGAGATTATGTTGATTACGGACGTCATGCATTTACTTACGAAATATTGTGCTGTATTGAATTCTTGAGATTTTGCAGGCTACGGTAAGTACTTTCTTACTATACATAGTATGTATATTTTGGAAACTATATTTATTTTACGGCGAGGGGTTATTATGTTTTTCGAAAATATTTTTATAAAACTTTATTTTTAGGCCCACTCACCCTTGTTTTTCACCCCTCCAGGTTTTAGCAGCTGAACCTTGTATCGATGAGGATTCTTAGCAAATCTTGGTATAGGTGGTTACCTTCGATGATATAATTCTCATCCTACTTTACTGTACTTTACTTATGCATTGTCATCACGTGTGAAATGGGTTCATTCCCTCTCACCAGCGCACTCTTATATTTAGGCACTTTTAGGTTTAAATTTATTCATATTTTCCACATCACTACACTTTATGGCTTCGTCAACATCTGGGTGTCTGCTAGCATAGCTCGATTCGGAGTCCAGGTGGACATTCCGGTTCGGGATGTCTCAGCTAGCCCATTGTGAGGCTAAGTCCACCCCCTCCCTCTTAGTGTATATAATATCATTTGTTAAAATAAAATAAAAAAACAATAATTTGACAACTAATTTAATCACATTATTATCTATGTGCGAAAAACTTTTTTTATAACCAAAGTTACACGTCTCTAAGATGTTTTGAACGTGTTTAAAAATAGAGAAAATAATAGTTAATAAACTGATTCAATCACATTATTGCTAGCCTATTGTGAGGCTAAGCCCACCTCCTCCCCTTTAGTGTAGATAATATCGTTTGTTAAAAAAAAACAATCATTTGGCAACTAATTTAATGTAATTTAATCACATTATTATCCGCGTGCGAAAGATCTTTTTTATAACCGGCATTACAAGTCTCTTAAGATGTTTTGAACGTGTTTAAAAATAGAGAAAATAATATTTAACAAACAGCTATTTGAATCACATTATTACTAGCCCATTGTGAGGCTAAGCCTACCTATCACGCCCTGATCCCGACATACGTCGAGGATCGACGCGCAACAATGAACTGTAAAGGGATGCTAGGAAATACAAACTGAAATACTGAACTAAAATCAACAATAATCACATCTGTTTAAGGAAAGTATAGAGGTAACCTAACACTCCAATCTCTCTGGACTCTGTCTGCTACCCCAAAGCTCCTCATAACTATTAATACCTACACAATCATCCCTACACCATGGGAATGGTGCACCGGGGCAAACAACAACCAGAATAAGTTACGAAGCTTGTGTGAGTGACAATAATGCGACGTATGTGATAATGTTAAAAAAAATCATCGATTCGGTTTATAAACGTCAAATATAAAATCATATTTTATGAAAACATAATCAAGTCACTGAAAATTGCAAATGAGTCACCCAGACATCCAACGGCTCGTCTGAAACAAATCACAAAAGCTCACAACCATAAACTCATACAACACAATGAAAAGTAAGGCTAGAGCGACACAGTTCGGCCGAAGCCTATATCTCTGAAGCTATCTCAATCCAAACTCAATCCGAAGAATTAACAAAGTAATTAATTGGGTTCCGGACCTCTCAACGGAACCATAATACCAAATGGGATTCCGGACCACTCAACGAAATTCAAAGTAGGATACGATTCCGAACCACTCAACAGAATCGCAAAGTATAAGGGATTTCAGACCTCTCAACGGAATCCGAGTGGATACGATTTTGGATCTCTCAACGGAATCGTGGAGTACAATGAATATCGGACCGCTCAACAAAATTCAAGCTGG
>JAOTRO020021197.1:0-15622 GCA_028566515.2 Pyracantha coccinea | reverse complement strand
TGGCGCAAAATGTATTTGCGCGACGTTTAACGTCCTACGTCACGCAAACGAACTTTGGGCGACGTAATTGTCTTCGTCGCGCAAGTTTCCGTCGCGCAAACAACTTTTTCTACTAGTGGAAACCAGCGGATAAGAAATCAAAGTGTTGTATCATGTAAGGTGCTGCAACAAGTGTAGGGTTGCTAGAGCGCTTATTGTTTATTTATCTAATTAATTTCCTGATAATTATATCATGTAAATTCTGACTTAATTTTTTTCTACCCTTATAATTTATTAAAGAATTTTGGTTTAAATGTTAAAGAAATTACATGTGGATATCGTATTAGCAAAATAATGCAATGATTTGTGACACAACGGAAGTTACGGCCGGGTAAAAGAAATTATGAGTAATCACTTTTAAAATGAATTATTATACACCATAAGCACGAAGAAATTCTAGATTTTTAATTGAATAATATTACGATAACATGATCAAAACATATACACCTACTAAAAATGCATTATTCACTGCATGCTCACTATTTTCAATGAAAATCGTTCTGCTAATATGTTCTTTCAAACTTACGTCAATCATTATTAATTTCAAATAATGTGACAAAATTTCATACATTCAAATCTAGGATTGCTCTAAACACATTATTTGTTTCTAAAGAGTTAGTTAAATCATAATATACCCATCGAAAAGAACTTGGGACTTAGTCGGCAGCTAGCAATGCTGTGTATTATTGTAGTACATATTAGTTAATCATTACTTGCGACAATTAGATACTTACAAGTCAATGATTAATCTACTGAATCTCCAAACTCTTTTGAGGTTTGGTGTAATGGGATTTGCAACTTGAGAAGATTGTAATTTGTGAAGCAAATTTATGTGCAAGTATACATCACTGCATTCAATAACATTGAATTGTCGATTAGTTACACATCAGTTTCACTAGCTAGCTATTTGATACTACAGTCAGTATATTATTTCAGTACTGGATCTGGATGGATGGTTCAGATTTTTTGAGGGCAAATCAATCTTTAATGAATCCAGTAGCAAGTTGTGCAAACTGAATTGATATGGCACACAATTTCAGTTCTCGTGAATGAATTTATTCTCGATTTATTCAAGCGCGTGTTACTATTTTTTGAAGAATGCTATAGTCAATCGTTTACGCGCAAGTTATTGTTTTTCTCCTATCATCAATTGTTGCAATTCATGCATCCACATGCGCGTAAACGATTGACTATAGGATTCTTCAAGAAACAATAATCCGGCACAAACACTTGTTCCTAACTCAAACATAATGTCACTATTTGTACTTGAGAATCAAGAGTAATGAAATATGTATGCTTTTTTTTTTGTTTAGAAACAAATGAAGCAATCTCAGGTGAAAATTGGAATTCACTTATTCCAGTATATATCCATCATCAGCCCCCACCCACCAAACCCTAGAGGGGTCTCTTCATTGAGTGGCATATAGAATATGAGAATCCAACAAATCAAATCAATTTGAAATTAACTTCACTTTGAAGGAAGGAGGGAAGGACCCATTTATCATTTATGAAGAACCTACATGTTTTGTGGTGTAAATATTCTCAGGTAAGGGGTGAAAATGAAAGCTCAAAGTTTCCAACCACACAAGTGTAAAGACCTCAAGGATTCATCATCCACCTGTGTACCAAGTGTACCAATACATACTACACTAGTAAGAGACAGATTTAGTCCCTTTCAAAAATTAAAACAAAATTTCTGTAATTTGAGTTTTTGACACGTGAGAAAGTTAAAACGCATAATATTATTTGGGAATATGTTATTGCTTTCACTCCCTGACAAAGAATGTAGGTGAGTCATCTTCTGGCCATTAAAATACTCGCATATCTTCGGTTGTAATTTTCTTTTTCCTTTATCTTTCTCATCAAATGAACGACTCACACGAAATATTTTATGTCCGTAGGCCATGACATGTGTTAGTCTTCGTCTTGTCCACGTAGTTGGTGCAAGATGATTACAGTTCTGAAATGGATTACTCAATTTGGGGAAGTTAATCTTGTATTTTGATTATTTATTTTGTTTGACTGCATGAATAAATAGCACGTGTAATGAATTATTCTGTTTCTGGAAATCTCTTCCATGTTTCTGAGTTTATAGATAACACTAAAAGGGTAGGAGTATCTTGCAGCATAATTTCTTTACGGCATGGGTTACCTATATAGGCTATAATATTCCTAAATTCTATTTGTTATTCTATTTCATTTTGGCCACTTTAGTACTGCCTTTCTGTGCTAATTTACCTTTCCACTAATGTTCCATTTGGGAAAAGAAGGGTGATTAAGTGGTAGAATCCAATTATTTCAAGATGTAAAGAATTACTTCGCAAACAAGTTGTGTTCATTGTGTTTATGTCGTTTTCGTGTCATACTTGTTATCTTAACAGATTGTGTCATGTCAGACCTGTTATCTTCACGAGTGACGCGATAACAACCCGATTCGTTAAGCTAACGAGTGACCCGAATTTTTTTTTTTTTTTTTCATATCATTTTGTACCGAATTAATGGGTTGTAAAATAAATTGACAAGCCTAAGAATTACTTGAATTTTGTGGCCTACGCTAATAACGGCGTTCGTAAGAACATTAGCTTTTGGATAGACATGGATCCATGAAACTAAAGTAAAATCATTTGCAACCTAGTGAATGTCTTCAAGGATGACATGAAGTCTCCAGAGAGTGTTGCACTTGCTCATGATGGAATCAATGAGTAACTTGGTGTGACTCTCAATAAGAACATCCTTGAACCCCTTTGTGCCCTTATTTTTGTCCATTAACTCTCCTTTAGCTTATTCAATTTTAAGTCTACGACTAAAATCAAGAAAGAATGCAAGAGGAGAATACGGGGTGTGAAAATAATTTCCTTATCTCTAAGAAGTTAATTACATAATTTGTCAGTTTGCACCAAATGGAAAGATTTTAAGTCAATGGGGCAACCATACATGAGCAGTCTGATATCAAAACTTAAAATACCTCCGTACAACACAAGTTTAGTTAATTGTCCATGTATCTAATGTTCCTAAAAGCTGCAAGCAGTTGTTTTAAGCCTAATGCGAGGACAGCTCATATTTTAATGACATAAGAGCATCTGGATCATTGTGCTCGACGCATGGATAATTTTATTTGATACAATGAAAGAAGTTAAGATTCTATCAACAACTAGTTGGAAATAGAGAAAGCAACTCCACTCAATATAGGAGACCATCACCAATTTCATCACATCGGTTAAGAGCATTCATCACTCCGCTCGAGTTTTTGTCTTTGATTCCTCGTCCTCTCCTTACAAGTTTCTATTTTAAACAAAAGAACAGATTTACTACATCAAAATTAAGTTCATAAGGTTACACGACTAATTATGTAAACGATTCAGATTCATTACAAAAGAAGCCAAAGCCAACTCCCAGACAAATTAAGGAAAAATAAATTAAGGCTATGCTAATAAAACATAAATTTACACAACTAATAATGTAGCGAATAGAACCATTTCACGCAACAGAAAGTAAAACATCCTTAAACCATAATTGGTTGTCTCTGTGCTTCAATCCTTAATTCTTCCTTCATTCTATTAATGAAGTCTTCAAATTTCTTGTTCAATTCTTCAGTACTAGTACCAAACCTTCCGGTTACATCTTCATCTTCCTCGGCAAGTTTTCCATCATCATCGTCGTCGTCTTCTTCTTCTTCTTCTTCTTCTTCTTCTGAAACTAATAACATACTTTCTTGTTCTTGTTCTTTTTGTTCTTCATATTCTTCAACAACCTCCTTCTCTGCATGTTTTTCCACTTGGTTGATCAAAGGCTCACTTTCATGTTCTTCTTCTGCAGCAACATTTTCTAGTGAATCCATCCTTCCCGTTTTCGTATCTTCCTTTGGCAAAACTGGCTCTTCTGTCTCTAAAATTGAGGAACCGAAATCCGAACCACCTTCTGTATTCTTGAAGCTCGTTTCGTCATTGCTAGTATAAAACTGGGTCGACGGAGGCTGGGTTAAGCCAGAGTGTTTTGCAAGGACAACGAAAAGCAAGTTGCATATGAAGAATATGAAGTTCTTGTTAATGGCATGAGTGAAAAGTTGGTAAGGGAATGTTGAGAAGTAGAAGTTGAAGGAATGGAGGCATGAGAGCATATATGAGCGGGAAAAGCAGAATGAAAACAAAAAAGCTGAAAGCAAAAACTTGGCAATTTTTTTCAGGAGCTGATTGTCTATGGAGTTGTAGTAGTAATTTGTCAAGGTTTGTTGGTTTTGATCATCCATTTTCTCTTTAGCTAGTTTTAATTGCTAAAGAGATATAAGAAGGCAGGTCTTTGAAAAATTGAGAAAGATATGGAGTGGTGGAGATTAGTTCGAACTTTCGATTGTTGGAGTCGTCTTGCCAAAGGTGGCATATATATATATATGTGTGTGTGTGTGTGTGTGTGTGTGGAAGTCATGGAATATGGAGAGTTATATATAGTAGTCTAGGCTTAAAGAAATTTTAGGTTGTGACCCTTTTAATTAATGTAATATAAATTATTGGGAGGAGTTTCATACTCTGATAAGGTGGGAGAAACACATTGTTCTAGTCAATTATATGCAAGTCTGCGTCCAAAAACATTTCTAGCAAGTGTGTATATATACATATTGAGGACTCTTAAATGCGAGAGTAACGGACATGGAACAAGTTCACTGCGAACTCGATGCCCTTGTCTAATAATCTATTATCATGTATATATAAGTTTAGGGATAACACGTGACGGTAAATCCATTTCGTATAAGTCTTTCTTTTTAAATGCTCATTTAATATACAGGAATTTTCTTTGTGGAGGATGAAAACTTTCATGGATCCGTTGTATAAAACGGTTATCTCACATTCATAGTTAATTATGTACTACTCACATGATAATATAGCAAATATAAGAACTAATTTCGTGAGACAACGAGTGCATAATAGTTTTTCTTTTCTATTTGGAGGGAGGAGGGATGTTGACTTGTTATTTACTCGACTATTTGGAACTTTCTAGCTGTCACCCCATTGAGGCATCAGGTAAGAGTAATCTTCATGTTCACCATTTGAGGTTTGATTGCCTTATAAAACTTGATTGAGAAAGATAGAGAGGTGGCAATCACCTGAGAGTGGGACCACGAAACAAATTAGATATTGATCAAAACTATGTTCTATCACAAACCCATGGTAGCAGCATATAGCTTAAACAATTCAAGATTGAGAGCCTAATTAACATCATTCTCCCAGGTATGTGAAAATTACTTCATAATTTACATATCTAATAAATGTGAGATTAACGTATACAACTTACATATCATTTTTGTCCTCTTATATGCCTTTTTATTAAACTTTTAATCATCAGATTGAATAAATCAAATAAAAAAATAACAAGGTTAAACATGGGCGTATGAAAGGGAAAGTAAAGTGTGTGATCATATTTTCAATTAGAGATATAATTTCCTTTTTTCTTTCTTTCCAATCAACAAAAAAAAGAGGGATTCGAAATTTCTTCCAACATTGAAAAGAAAAATACAAAAACAAATTTACAAATTTGGTACAAGGAATATTACTCTTGACCCAAAGCAAAAGGTTGTCATATTTAGTAGGTGAAAATTATGCTTGCTGTTGTTGCTTGGACTAAACTTGGGTTTGAATTTGGATGGTGTTCAATCCTTCAACTTTAAGCAAATATATATCATGCTCTTTGTTTCCTGCAATGCATTTTCATAATGGAAGCTTTGATCTTAATTAAGTCCTAACTTAGGGACACCTCCAGTGAAGCTCGTTTCTGTTTCCATGCATCATTAATATACCTACCAATTTCCTTTTTCATTTTTAAACCCCAACTAGGTAATATCATTTATTAAAAAAGATTAGGGTTTTAACCTAAAATGTGTAAGGATAAAATAAATCACTACTCTTTTTTAAGCTGAACCTATAGTGGTTTGCTTCTACTATCAATTTGTTTTTAACAAACAATATTATCTGCATTAAGGTGGTGGGAGAGTGGACTAAGTCTCACAATAGGCTAGCAATATTATGGTTCAAATTCGCCTTTGGCAAAAAATCAAACCAAAGACCTCTCACTTACAAGTAAAGATAAATACCAATATTCAATTTTCATAAAATTAGTACAACTTGACCATTTGCGTTTGAGTAGTGTGCTTGGCATTATAATCTTAGAAAATTAGTTGTTTTAATGATTCTACAACTTGTAAGTGCTAAACTAATTTTGTTTTTTTTTTTTTAAACTATGGTGGGTTTATAAGGGTGAAATAATAGAGTAGTTTCAACCCACCCCTTTTAGTCGGGCAATTGGGCAATTTTTTCCCAAAATACAATAAAAATAGCTCCTACCCAACAAGTATGGCACAACGTGACGTTGGCCATGTGCAAAATTGACGTCACGTACAACCTTTTTTTTGCTTCAGACGCGTGGTAGAATCTGCAAAATTGGCCATGTGCAGAATTCAACCTTTTTGGTTAATAAATTTAAAAAAAAAATTAAAGGAAATTGATCGTTGTGCCCACATGGCACAACACACTAAATTGAAATAATCTAACAGTCCATAATAATTCGGCTAAAAAAAATTTATGATACCCGTGACAGAATTGGTTAAAAATAAAAATTAATTGGTTAGAAACTAATGTTAAAAATAAAAAACACTAAAAACTGGAATAAATAAATAAATTTTTTCTATAACTACCCAATCATACTCTTCAACAAAAAAAACTATTATTTTGGATAATAACATGTGGCATGACAATATTGGTTAAAAATCATATTCAAAATTAAACATAATATTATCTTTTCTTATTACTTTAAAAAAATTAGTGTCAATTGCATGGGCAAATCCTAAATCATAGACCAAGATGCACTCGGACAATTACTATTTTTAAGACAATAATTGTCCTTTGCCAATTGTCAATGCAACTATTGTCCTATTTTGTTGTGGGGAGGGGGTGGAAGTGCTCCAAATGTGATATGATGGGCCTATAAGGGCATCTATTCAGTTTGAGAATCAAGATATAGCTTAGCACTTGCCTATAATCTTCTCGTGTGTAATTTCACTTCACCTATTGCAATAACGGTAATTTCATTGGTGCATTTTTAATAATAAGTAAATTAATTATTTGTTATTAGTGAAAAATTAAGATGGTTGCCATTATTTGTTGTTAGTAGAAAATTAAAATGGAGTCCTTCTTCTTATATAACTCTTTTTGTTAATTTGTGTTTATTATCCTATTAAGTAAGGGTGATAATAAACAAATAATTAGTAGCATTTTCTCCATCATCCTTTTATTCATTATCCACTACCCAATATCTTCTACAACTATTATTCTCTCCATTTCCTCAATCTTTTCTTCTTTTTTTCCTCATTGACCAAAGAAGGGTGTTCGTGTGGTGGAGTTGCACTCTTCCTTTTGAGCAGATAGGTTTGAGTCACACAAAGATTTAGTTTGGATGTTGTATCGTGTAGGGGACAAGTTAGGGAATATATTGCTGCATTGGTTCTTGGACTTTGTCAAACCGCAGTGGGCTTGAATCTCCTTAAAGAGAGTAAGATTCGTGCGCCTCAATCTAATTGTTTACGTGCTTAATTCTTAGAAGAATTTCATAATTTTGTTGTAAGTTTCCCAACAATTTTAAGTGAGACTCAAATTCATGTAACCTGTACCTGAGAATCAAATGGTGGATGGGAAATCAGTTGTGGAGTATGTCCAAGATTCCAAATAATTATAGTGGAAGTCACATTTGAAGTGTCAAAATTGATGACAATAGCTGGTATCATAGACAAATTACCACCTCCTTGCAGACAGTTCAAAAAAAACAATGCGTCACAAGCAAAAAGAGTTCCCTTGGAGACCTTGATTACATTTATTCGTGTAGAGGAAGAGGTAAGAGGACATGATGTTCTTATGCAAGACGATAACGGTACCTCTACTACTAAGGTAAATTTAAATTCGTAGAAAATAACCTGCCAAATTTTTTTTTTTCCTCAAAATGTCATTTTCAGCCTAGGAATAAAAATATGAAGAAATTTGGAAAACTTTACCAACATAATAAAGGAAACCAAAACCATGTGAGTAAGAACCAACGATCTCCTTCACCTTGTTTTGTTTGTGGTAAGAGTGGGCATATTGCTCGATTTTGTAGATACTGGAAACGTGAGCTTAATAGTCAAACTTATGTTACCGAAGAATCATTTGGTTTCCTTTATTATGTTGGTAACATAATAAAGGAAACCAAAAATGTCAAGCTTATGTTACCGAAGAACCATTTGTTGCAATGATTACTAATGTGAACATGGTTACAAGTGATGAAGGATCATGGACAGATTTTAGAGCCAATAGGCATGTTTGCTTTGATAAAGGTTGGTTCAAAAAATAGACTCCTTGTAAGGAGACGAAGACAATTATGCTCAGTGACTAACATACAACTCAAGTGATTGGAAATGGTGAGGTTGGTCTCAAATTTACCTCTGAAAGGACATTAACTTTGAAAGATGTACGTCATACTCTTTTTATAAGAAAATCTTATGTCGAGTTATCTTCTTAATAAGGTTGGTTTTAAACAGACATGGAATATGATCAATATGTAATTACCAAAAAGAGTGTATTTGTGTGCAAGGGTTATGCTTGTGATGGTATGTTTAAGATAAATGTTGAGAATGGTAATAAAGCTTCTACTTCAGGTTATATGCTTTCTTCTTCAAATTTTTGGCATGCATGTTTATGTTATATAAAATTGTAAATAGCAAATATGTATGAATCATGAGCAGTTTATATTTAATTCCAATGATGAAAAAAGACTTTGACAAATGTGAAAGTTTTAGTAAAACTAAAATCACTTAAAAAAACCTCATAAAAGTGTCGAAATAAATTCTAATAAAAAAACAGTCCTAAATTGGGTGCTAAAACTACTACTTTTGTTATTTGTCGATATGCTTTAAATAGTACAGCTTATAGATTTTTTAATATTGAAAATAATGTGAATATAGAATCAAGTGATGCTATCTTTGACGAAGAAAAATTTCCTTCTAAAAATAAAAATAATGGGGGCAACAAAATAATTTATATAAACCTGATTCTTCTGCTCCTAATTTTAAGGATGAAGAAAATATTGAGATTGAACCAAGGAGTAAAAAACTAGAATTTAAAAAGATTTTGGCTCAGATTATTTTGTTTATAATGTTGAGGAAAATTCACTTAATTTGAAAGGTGCTTTAACCTCACCTTATGCTACTTTTTGGTTTTTTGAAAGGAGGTGTTAATGATGAAATAGAATTACTAATTGGAAGTGTAGATAAGCTTAAAGCTAGACTTGTTGCAAAGGTTTTAAACAAAAAATTGGTCTATATTTCTTTGATACTTTGTTTTTTTCCAGGTATTAGAGTAACATTCATTAAATTGCTAATTGCTGTTACTTTTATTCATGAGTTGACTATTCATTAAATCGATTTGAAAACAATTTTTTTGAATGAAGATTTAAATGAAGAAATCTATATGAACCAACCTGAATGTTTTGCTGAACCTAACCAAGAGAACAAAGTATGTAAGTTGACTAAATCTCTTTATGGTTTATAGCAAACACCTAAACAGTGGTGTAAAAATTTGATTCCTGAATGATTAACAATGATTATAAAAGTAATGAGAGTGACAAGTGCATATATTATAAATCATGAAATGATTTACATGTTATTATTATCCTCTACGTTGATGATTTATTAATTTTTGGCTCAAATTTATTGTGATTAATGAAACAAAAAATATTCTTAGGAGCCATGTTGACATGAAAGATCTTGGTGAAGCTAATTTTATTTTGGAAATGAAAATTTCAAAAAAATGTGATGGTTTTTTTCTTGATCAGTCGCACTATATGGAGAATATTTTGAGAAAATATAACTTTATTGATTGTAAGCATTTTTCTACATATTTTTTGTCCAAATGAAAGTAGAAGATGAACCAGTCATAGAAAGAATGTATCCCTCTCAATCTTATCATTTTTATAGACTTAGTAGGTATTAGTTTTCTTCATGTCTAATCCATTTTTTATCTTCACTTATAAAAAATACAAGTGCCACATTTTAATACATATCCAAGCTAATCCTACACACACACAAAAAAGTAGACTAACAAATACCATGCATGACGTGTACAATGTGAACTTTGGACAAGCACAAAAATCAAGCAATGCAAGTGGGAAGCCAAACAGAGACTTTCTTGACTAAACTAGAAACAACTAAAGAAGAACCGACGTCCAAACACCCCTCCCTCGTATAACCCCTCCAAAGTTCAGAACAGATTCCATTCCAACACCCAAACAGCCCCTTCTCTCTCTCTCTCTCTCTGTGTCCATCTCTCTCCTTCTGTCTCTCTCTCTCTCTCTCCCTCTCTCCTCGAAACCCTACTCCAATCCCAAACCCCCACACAGCGATCATAACCAAAACCTCTCTAAAACCCTAGCAATGTCCTCGATACTGCTTCGTTCCCGTTCAGTCTCCCGGCTGTTAAAGCGCAATCGACGCCTATTGAGCTCCGATGTGGCTTCAACCCCTTCCAAACAACCTCTCATCGGAGCTCAATCCCTAGTCTCCGATCTCACATCTCCACCTCCACCGCCACCACAAAGCACTCCGGCTCCGAACTCTTCAAGTAGCAAATCTTGGAACTTTCTCAAGTACTCGCTCATTGGCGCGATCACTGGAGCCACTGCTTATGTTGGTTATGTCTCGTATGGTATGAGCTATGCTGCTCTGGGAATGCTGGTTCATTTTATACTGCTTGGTGTTTTCTCAGGGTTTTGAAATGAAATTTGACGTGGGTTTTGGCTGAAAAGATTAAGAAAGGCTTGGGGTTGGGCCCTTTTAGATTAATTTGTGATGAGGAATTTGTATTTGTCGGCGAATTGATTGAACAATGTAGAACTATAAGATTTGGGATTTGATTTGATCGTGATATTTGGGTTTCTCATTTTTATTCCTTTTCTTTTTGGTTTGTAGAAGTGAAATTTGATGTGGATTTCGGCTAAACAGCTATTCTTTGTGTTTGTAATAATGGTTAATGTGGTGGGTCTTATGTTTCTTGGTGAAAGAGTGAATCTTGGATTGCATCCATTTTGCAGCATACTCTTTGGATGAAATCGATGAAAAGACCCAGGCTCTCCGAGCAGCACCTTCAACTATCAAGTTGGCAGATGATGCATCCGCTCTTGAAGTAAGAATGACTAGGAACTTTTTTTTAGGAACACAATTACTTAGCTGTCCGCATGACTTAATAGTGCAAAAGAACAATTATATTCAAGTAACTTAACCTGAAGAAGAGATGAGGAAGAGAAAGAATGAAATGTATAGTTTCTTTTGTTTCGTGATCCGAAACAAGCTTTTAGATGAAAATATCGCAAAACAAGTTTTTAGATGAAAATAGTCTGAGCATTTGATTGACATGGTTTGGAAAGAATATCCTGTCATTTTCGTATGTTGAATTCATTTCTAGCGAGTTTAATGTGCATCTTGTGAGTGTTAGACACATAGGACTTGAAAATTCCTGACCTGTACAGAGGATGTCTTTCAACTGCCATTAGTGTTTGGTCGACTCCTTTGATCCTGTCATCTGATTGATTCAAGTGAAATTCAGGGATATCTCGACCAAGTACTAATACCTTTTAGCTAGCTGTGGTCAGTCCAGTGGGAGGGCTCGAACCATGAAGGAAAGTATTTTGTTAAAAAAAATGGTCCAAGCCTTTATGTAGGATTGTTATTCAAGGAGTCAAATCAGCCTATCCAGTTTTGTATACACATATTCTATGGTTTAGCTTGCATGAACTGGGTTGTTTATTAGTTATTACTAAATCTTTTAACGGTTGTTCGTCATAGAAGTGTGTTCTAATGTGTCAGCTACAGAAGACAGATAAGTAGTAGGTTGCATTTAGTTCGCATCGTATGAAGTTGTTTGGCTTTGCTTTTTATGATGCATTATATTATCGTTATTACCTTCACAACTGGAAGGGATGAGTTTTCAGTAGACTAACATTTAGCAATCTATTTCTTCTGCAGAAATTTAAAAATTGGGTATACTCTTCTGCAGTTACAGGTGAGGTCCTCAACTACGCAGTCTGAGAACTTTTTATCATTGTTGGCATCTGTTAATTTACTTTATTCTGGAGCCTGTTATGTAGATGATGTATTGAATTAACCTCAATCATATTTTGCTTTTACTTTTGTTTTGTAGTATAAATATGTTAACAACTGACCATATAGTTACCTTATAACCAACATCAGAAGATGACAGAACTAGTCATTAATCTTTTGATCCAACTCTTTATCACAGAGAAGTGAATTGTGTACTGAACCATATTATGTATATTTTGATGATGTATTTTCAAAAAAGTATATAGATGAAACATATTCTTTAATGCCCACTCCTAGGCTATAAAATTTGACAGAGCTTATTTGGTTTAACTTGTCACCTGATGAGCTTGACGTTTAGCAGCAGATGAATTATTTATCACGTTATTACTGATAGTATGCTGATTCTTTTTTGTCCTATATTTCAGTGCCTGCTAAAGCAGCTGAAGCTTACATTGATGCAAGGAGGACGATTGAAGAACAAATTCAAGTGTGTTTTTTATTCTCTTAGAGTTTTTTTCTCTGCTTCCTTCCACAGACTAATGTTGTGGTTTGATTGATGTGACTCTTGTCTAAAGAGCTGACTGTTGTTTGACTCAAATTCTTCTTACTCTCATATAGGGTTATACTGAACCATACGCAGAGAAGCTTCTCCCAGAGTTGCATCCCATGGAGAAACATGTTTTTACCCTTGTTCTGGATCTCCAGGAGACATTACTGTACTCTTATTGGACGGTAAGGGGGGTGGAGGCATTTTGTCTCCAACATAAGAACAGTGCACTCTTATGTTGGCAAGATTTAGCATGGTCTTAGAAGATTTATTTGGTAGTTCATGTTTATGCGATCTCAAGATTTCTAAGAAATGAATTTTTTTCCCCATTCGTTCATGTCATCTAAGTGTCTAGGATTAAAGTCCAGACCTTGAAGGCTCTTTTTTTTTCATTTTGGTTTGGGTACTGACATCCATGTTTTTTTTTGGCGTATAAAGCGAGAAAAGGGCTGGCAGACTATCAAAAGACCTGGAGTTGATGCCTTCTTGGAACATCTTGCTCAGTTTTATGAAATCATTGTGTATTCAGACTATTCAAATATGGTATTTAATAATTCACTTATACGTTGTCATTACCTTTTGTTCTCTTTTGGAAATTACTGACAGAATCGGACTGTTTCTTGGTAAATGTAGTATGTAGATCCTGTAATGGAGAGACTGGACACCAAGAATTGTGTAAGATATAGGCTGGGAAAGGCTGCCACTAAGTATCAGAATGGACAACATTATAGGGTAACTTTGTTGGGAATTTTGTTTCACTACATGATGTTCGATTTCCTCTATTCTGTACCTTTTATTTTATTTATATCTTTGAAATGATTCTTTAGCGTGGTATTTATTTTGTACATTTTGTGGCTGTAGCCTCTGCCAATACAGCATCTCTAAGCAGATTGCCATGTTACTACAATTAACTATCCTGCAACTAAAAAGTTTACTGGTGTGCCATGTCAAACCGTGAAATAATTGATAAACTCAAATGTGCATTGGTTCCAAACCAATTTCCTCCCTGTTCATGTTCTATATCTGGTTTCGATATATGTGATTGGTAAAGATATGAGATGTAGTTTCTCTTGGCAGGACCTTTCAAAACTAAACAGAGATCCAAAAAAGATCATCTATCTGAGTGCCCATGCACGAGAAAATAGTCTTCAGCCCGAAAATGGTGCCATAATAAAGCCATATAAGTATGAGTTGGATGATACAGCTCTTGTGGATTTCATACCATTTCTTGAATGTAAGTGATGTGATTTTCATTTCTTGTAGCACCAGTTGACTTCCCATCATTTGTGTTAAATCAGCTTCTGAAGCTCGTGAGAAATGCATTACCGCCTCATTGTGCTTTGTTTATGTGCAGTTGTTGCCCGTAATCCTCCAGCAGATATCAGGCAAGTATTAGAATCATATGAAGGGCGTGATATTCCTGCAGAGTTCATTAGGCGATCTAAAGAGCATCAACAGTAAGTCTTCATTTGGAGTTTAATCTTTGTAATTAAAAAGGTCAACTGTGTCATGTTCATGTTTATTCACTTAATTCTACATTAGTGATTAACCACACAATAGCTGTTATATTACTGTTGAGAGAAGATGCTCTCCTACTCGTACTTGCAAATCCTAGCATCCTCAGTACGACATGTCTGAGATTCATTGCATAATTCTTATACGACTGATTTTATTATTGTGTGATGTGAGAATCTGTCTCTTTATAATGTTACAAGTTGCCATAATTTCTAACAAAACGTTGTTTCTTTGTATTTTTATTGTTTCTTTGCAATAAAAATTTGTTCTTAAAAAAAATGTTACAATTTACCATAATGCTAAACAGAACTGTAATGACATTGCAGGCGGATGCAAAATCAGAAGCAGCAGGGTCGATTATGGAGACGTTGAGGTCAGGATGCCGAGTCAAGAATATGAAATGATTATAAAGACTAGGTGATGTTTTCAAGTACAACTGGCGAAATGATTTTCGAGTCGGTGTTAAAGTTGCTACCAAGAAATTTGGAATTGATCATAATTCTTTTGCAGCATAGATTTAACATTACTCTATGTGACTGCTCTGCTGTTGACGTCGTATTTTTGGCCATAAATTTCTACAAACAGCAGAATTTTTGCTCACAGCAATTGTTATTTTGTAACACCCCAGGAATGAAATAAATGATTTATACTTGTTCCTCGAAAATTACTCGGCTATTTTTGTGTTTTCCAGCATCCATTGAGAAGCATGTTTTGGGTTGATTGACTGGAAACTTGTGCCTCAATTTACTTGTATTTCATGTAAATAACTTGTCCGGTGATTTTGGGGTTTTACCTGCAGGCTTTGTGATTCTTCTTTTGGGTTTGTAGATATTAGAATTCACAATGAGTGCACAGAAATTGAAAACTAAAAATGAAAAACGAAATGCTAGCCCCAATATTTCATTGTTAAACAAAGAGTAAATTACATTTTATCCTTCTAGGTTTGGGGTTGATTTCAATTTTTTACATTTTTAAAACATTTTAATTTCATGTATTTACTTATCATTTTATTTCAATTTCATACATCCATTAGAAAATCTGTTAAGTAAACTATTAAGTGATGACTTGACAAATATGTGATCCCTATTAGTGCTGACGTGGCTGCCACATTTGTGCCACGTGGCTAAATACTTAATTAAAATTTTAAAATTTTAAAATAATTATTTAAAGAAAAGTTAAAAATAAAAAATAAAAAAATAAAAAAAAAACCAGAATCCCTACCCTTCCACCCCCATGGACAGAGATCCCATCCGGATCTCCCCCACCAAGTCCTAAGGATCCAGAGATCGGATCATTAAAATTTGATCTAACAGCTACAATTATTATCACTTTTAGAAGGGCCCCTGTTTGTAGCCGTTGAATCAAATTTCAACGGTCCGAATCTCTGGATCCTTAGGATTTGGTAGGGTGAGATC